>QXEO01000220.1:8728186-8906587 GCA_007115705.1 Dactylis glomerata | reverse complement strand
CACCAACTATAGCACAGAAATAGCATACCATAAACAATCCATACAACACAATCAAACAAACAGACAAACGAAAACTGTTTGTTTAACAATTTAGATTTATTGAGATGTTATGACAAGAAAGATATGGTAAAGGATCATGATTTGTGAGATATGAATCGGAGAGCTTAGCTGGGTAAGATCAATATGATTTGAGAGAGAATTGGGCTAGGCATAATATAATTGATGAAGTTTTTATGCTTTATCAAAGCATATAAGAGTTTTAGGAATAGCTCATGTGTAATAATTTACACAAGAGTCAATTTGTGCAACTACAACACTATTGAGTAAATGTGACAACAATTACTCTTAAATAGCATCTATTGCACTTAGGAACTAGGCTAGGTTTTAGGAATGCTTGAATTACTCAATTAGCACATTTGCAAGTTGAATAGTTCAATACATGTGAACAAAACTAAGTAGGCATTGGATTGGGTATGAATTATTGATATTTGAGGACATGTCTCAAATGGTTCATTGATCAACATGGTGTATAACACATACTATGGTACGGGTTATAACAACTCCACATTAACAGAATCTAGGTTTGAGATGAATTCATATTCTACTCAAGTAGCACAATTGCAATTTGAGTACATATATGAATTAGACAAGATATAATGAGTGAGATCTTTATGCTTTATTAAAGCATATTGAATCTTGGAATATCTCATGTGGGTAAATCACATAAGAGACAAAATAGTGCAATAGCAATACTATTGAATAAGTGTGACAACAATTATTCTTAAATAGTATATATTACACTTAAGCTTAGGCTAGGATTCTTGTAACATTGAAGTACTCAATTAACTCCAGTGCAAATTGAATAGTTCAATGCAAGGCTAAGATTGAGTAGACACGAGTAAATGGCTATATGTAATGGATATGTATAGATGATGTTTGAAAACATGGCTTAAGGTTCCTAATGAGTAAGTAGGATTGGGTTAAGTACTATGATGTTGATTTGATCAATACCATAGTAGCAAAGGTAGAAACTAAGATTGAAAGTATCACACTTTACTCAAATGACACATTTGTAGTTTGAATAAGTGGGTACTATACAAGGTAGGTCTAAGTGAATATGATCTTGATCAAGATGTTGTTTAGATAACATTGATGACTAGGTATGATTATAAGTTTTGCTATGGTAGAAGGAATCATTGATTGAAATAGAGATATCTATATAGGAATACTCAAATTCTCATATTAGAATTTGAATAATTGTGACATGGTTCAAGAAATTATGGGAGTGATGCTACTGGATAGCTTGCAGTAATACAAGGTCACTGCAATTGGATTCACTCCAAAATAAGTTATAGAATTCAAATTGTGCTCAGAATAGTGATTTGGACAAATTTGAATGCACAAAGTGTGTGCACGTATCAAATTTGAAATTTCTTGTTCCTATGATGTTCTACATGTTCTGAGGATTCCAAAGACTACAAATTTGTAATTTTTGGATTAACAGAACAAAAGATATGAATTAATTAAGATAACAGAAGTGTTTAACTCAATTTGATAATGGTTTCAAATTTAACCCATAAAATATGAGTTATTATTGTACTACTGGATTCTACACTTCCTAAGGATTCCAACGGTATATCATTTGTTATTTTTGGACCTACAGATCAAAAGATATGATTTTCTGAAGATTTGGATCAAATTTGGTTTCAAATTCTAATTCGAGTTTCTATTTTTAACCGGAAGCCGACACGTGGCGGCTTGTAACTCGCCGGTACCGGTTCGTTAGGATCACCATCGTGGAGCGTTGGATCTAAGGAGATTGGACGCGCCAGATTAACAGGTACCCTTCCACTTAAGCGGATCTATCAGATCCACTGGATCTTGTTTGGACGGCCAGGATTAAAAGAGAGAGAGCTCACCGGGCTAGGTTAGGTTTCCGGCGAGCTCTCCGGCATGGGTGGCCAGACGTTGATCTCCGGCGGTGCTCCGGTGACTTCTAGGCAACGACGGAGCTACGACGAGGCGCAGGGTGATGAGGCGAAGATGATGGCGAGGCAAGGTCCTCGGGAGTTTCCTGCAGCAACGGTGGCACGTGACTGGAGGTTCGGGTCGCGTCGGTGAGGTTGTGGGCACGGGAAAATTCATCGGATACAGAGGAAAGGAAGGACTGTGCACTTACCAGGGGCTAGAGGGAGACAAGGCGAGATCTATGGCGAAGTCTGTGATGACTAGGTGGTCGGAGGACTCAACAATTGCTCGCCGGAGTTTCGTGGGTGCTCGGATACTCACTGGAGTCGATGGACTCCTCGTCCCTGCAGTCGCGCGAGCACACGACGGTGTCTGGGAGGGTCGCCTGGGAGTAGGGGTTCTCGAGGTGGTGGCTAGATGCGCGGGGGCCGCCGGAGTTCGTCGGATTCGACGGAACACGGTGGTGGCAGAGGCGGGCTCCGGTGAGAGATTTTGCCGGCCTGGCGGCGCCTCAGACGAGGGACGGAGAGGGGAAACACAGAGGGGGGTTCGAGGATTAAATAGGCGCAAACGGGGCAAGCTTTTACTGCCTGAATCCATGGGATTTAACCAGGGAGGAGAGGACGCTCGCAGTGATCACGGGGAGAAGTAACCGCCGGAGGAGAAGGTGCTGACAGGTGGGCTCCACCTGTCAGAGGGAGAGAAGAAAACGATTCGGGAAAGAGGTGTGTTGGGCCATGGGGTCTTTTCTCTGCTGGGCCGAACCGTTTCCCTTCAGCCTTTTCTATTTTTTTCTTCTTCTTTTTCTTTCTCTTTTCTTTTTCTATTTTCTTATTTCCTTCATATCCTTTTCAAATTTGATTAAAATTGATTCAAACCAACTTTGTAAAGTTTCTAAAATTCAAAACAACAATCCAGAACAGTAACAAACATGTTTTCATAATTAAAACAACTTTCTATAAAAACTATATGAATTGGCCAAGGGCTTTTATTTGCATAATGCAAATAGAATTTGGGTTTTAAATAATCCCTTTCAAAATCAGAGAAAAGCTTTAAAGAAATTTTCTAAAAATCTATGCAATGATTTAACACTGCATGAAAGCTAGTTTTCAGAATTGGAGTAAGATTTTCAAAAGGTTTCATAGACTTAACAAAAGGGTTTGCTTGCATAAAGCTAAATAGGGTTTGATAATAAATCCTTTGAAATAAGAGACAATACTTTATAAAATAATGTTTGAAATTATCTTTCAAACTTAGTTTTTTTAAAATACAATCTTTACTAAATAAAACACATTTGTGATTCACTCCTTTGCAAGCAAGCTTGCATAGGTTTGACTAAAGAATGGAAAATAGTATTTTGATACTCGATCTTTCTCAAAGAAGTTCTTCAAGAAAATAATAGAAAGTTTAAAATAGTTTTCTAATAAAGCTTTCAAATAGACTCAAAAAGTTTTAAATCCCTATGAAATTCCAATCATCTCAAGCAAAACAAAAGCAAAAAATTTCCACCAAAATTTGATAAAATCTTGGGATGTTACACTAAAGATGTTAGTCATAAGAACATCGATGACATGGATAGAGTAAAGAGAGCACACTGGGAAATGAGATACAACATAACAGTATCATCTCAGGTGGTGCAAAGTATCGCTAAGTAAACCAAAACCCAAATGGACATTGTAACGGTTCACAAGATAAAGATCCCCGTGTCATATGTAGGGATCATTGCAGTGATTCAAGAGCATGCATATGATCATTGTCATGGAAATGTGTCCGGGCAAGTCTACATATATCCGAACCCATTGGGAGACACACTTAAGAGATTTTCATCTATTGAATATGAGTTTGCTATGAGATCAAAGAGAGAGGGATACTCCAAAAGTGATTCGAGGAAGTATCGAAATGGTTCCATTATGTCACAGATGGTTCCAGAAGGCTCTGAAACCCTACCGGTGATACAAAGGAGGTGTCGGAATGAAATTAGGTGAAACTGGTCAATTTATGGAAAGTCAAGAATATATCATAAGGTCAAACACCGGAGGTGGACCACCATGGTCCTGGGTACGCATGGGCCCACCCCTGGCCGGCCACACCACTAGCGGGTGGATTCCAAGTCAAAGACTCCACCCTTAGGGCGGTTTGGTAAAGGAGAGGAGTTCCTACTAGAACTCGGACTCCCCCTAAGTTTTGAAAGTGGAGAAGGAATTTGAGTTTGACCCCTAATCCTTCTCCTACTTGGCCAAGGGGAGGCCGGTCGCTCCTAGGGGTCCTGGCCACGTATATAAAGGGGCAGGGGTGCCCTAGGCACTCCAATCCACAGAGCCCCGCGCCCCAAAACCCTAGCGCTGATCGACCACCGCCACCACATCTGACTCCGGCCACATGCTGCCGCTTGCCGGCCCATGCTCGCCACCACCGATCACCCTCGTCATTGTCGCTTCATCGTTGTCGACTTCTCCTCTCTCTCTCTCCCGCAAATTGTTGCCCATCTTCTACCCCGATTCCATCGGTGACGCGGAAGCGCTACAGGATCTTCACCGACATATTCTGCGTAGTCCATGTGCTTGATCACACATTCAACGCGACGATGCCAAGCTTGTACATGTGCATACCATCAGAGGTGTTGCACGTGTGACACTAGATCGTGGGAGCCAAAGAAGGATAATACATCTTATCACGGCTAACTAAGGTTAGTTATAGTAATCGACTCGTGACTTCATCAACCTCGTCATTGGCAAACTCTTCCGCTAGTTTGATCAACTTGGTACATGATTTGTTGCCTCCTCCTTTCAAGCTTGATCTTAGTTTAAGCGCTATAATTTTTTTTTGTGTAGTGCGATCCCCAACATAACAACATTTAGATATATTCATACATGCAACATGTAATGTTTCAATATCTATGATGTGATTATGGATCTATAAATTACCTCTCCTAAGAAATGAATTAATGTGAAATAAATGAATGATAGAAAAGGACATTTGCTACACATTAATTGTGCAAGGATTTACATCAGCCTTTATAAAACCATCAATGAATATGATCTAAATGAAACATCCAAAATAATTAGATAGTATATATTTATAAATATAAAAAACAAATAGGATATGTGCCATTTATTTGAACTTAATAAGATACAATATCTTTCAGTAGTACTTTGCAATCAACATTTGATACGAGGAAATAAATGTAAAATATTGCTAATGCATGAGGCCGAACCATGATTGAATCTACATGACTATGAACATTTGTTACTAAATAGAGGAATATAAATAAATAGTCAATACAAAAGTGGGTGTACATAAGTTTAGAACAATAAAGATAAGTGAAAAATAATTTAGAGATATAATAGAATGAGTTGTTGTCCATTATCAAATATTTATTATGGCTATATCAAAACTAGTTGTATAAGGACAATCATGAAGTAAATATATGGTAGAAAATAATATCATATATTTATTAATCATGTAGGATATAATTGCACCCTATACAAGGACCATCAATAAAAATGGTGCCAAAGAAATATAAAATTAATAGATAGTACTTATACAAAATCTACAAAATTTGGCTCATGTGACACTTAATTAAAGTTCATATGGGATATCTCTTGCACTAAAAGAATATTGCATATCAGCCTTATTTGTGATGAAACAAATCCACTGTGCAATCTTTGCATGATTTTTAATCGTGATTGCTCCTACATATAAAGAATCATTAAATACCATATAAAGGAATAAAAATATATAGTGTATACATGGGAGTGTATCAATTTAGAACTATAAAGATATATGAACATTAATGTAAAGATATGAATGAATGCAATAAGTAGTCGATCAATATCCAGAATTCGATGGTGGCTCTATAAAATACTCTCAAAGGAGATTTCTTGAAAGGATCCCAAATAGGTGACAAAAGAAGTATAAAAAATACAAGTAGTCTATTCTCGCATTAAGGCACTCATGGCTAGCAAAACAAGGATTATTGTTTGCCAAACTGCAATTGCTCTCATTGTACTTGTGATGATGTCTTCTAGGTTGCCATCCTCTCATGCAGGTATGCAACAATTTCCTTGTTGACTCAAGATTTTGCATATGTGAAAGAAAGCTAATTCTTGCTATATTCTTGTTTTATGTTTGTACACAAGATAACTAATTTTTTTTATGTTGTATTTCCTTGCATTTGTAGTTGGGCCATGGAAATGTGAGCCATTACAACACTGCACTGCTAAATCATGCAATGATGATTGCAAAGAAAGAGGATTCAGTGCTCATAGTTTTAGTTCCACATGTCTTACTAAGGATAAGTGTTGCTGCCAAACTTTGCTTGCGATGCCAAAATGACATCACTGGTTGTTATCATGTTTTTGTAAGCAAATGGTGATGAATAAAAAATTTCATGTATTTGATCAATATGTGCTTTATGAATTAATTGTTCTAAATTGAATAATTTTTCTTGTTGGACTCTGTTGTGTCAGTTTTGTCGTTCCTACTCCATGAAAATGAATATTGTACCATCACCATGTTCCATTGGACAAATGATCAGTAGTTTGGTATTTCTTGTAAGAAGTTGCATCGCGGGTGCATCGACGACCATTAGGGGTGAGACCACCCAACTTTAATGTTTGCTTTGGGGTTTCAACACTAACCAAATGATTTGACCCTTTGGAAGGCTCAAGGCCTATTGAATCTAAATGGATCTATAAGAAGAAAATAGATGCTAACAGAAATGTCTCTGTCTTTAAAGCTCAACTTGTCACAAAAGGGTTTTAACAAATTCAATGAATTGACTATGATGAGACCTTCCCTCCCATAACGATGGTTAAGTCTGTTCGAATACTAATAGCAATCGCTGCATACTATGATTACGAAATATGGGAAATGGATGTCAAAACAACATTCCTTAAGGGAATGCTAACTCAGGATGTACACATGGTACATCCGAAAGGTTTTGTTGATCCAGCAAGAGTAGGAAAGGTATGCAAACTTCAGCATTAAATTTATGGACTAAAGGAAGCATCGCGGAGTTGGAATCACCAGTTTGTGAAGTAGTCAAGATGTTTGGCTTCATCAAGAATCCCAACGAGGCTTGTGTTTACAAGAAAAGTAAGTGGGAGCGCAGTGGCATTTCTAGTACTTTATGTGGATGGCATATTGTTAATCGAAAACAATGTACCATTTCTAAACAAGGTGAAAGATTATTTGAAAAGTAAATTTTCGATGAAGGACTTAGGCGAAGCTGCATAAATATTGGGCATTATTATCTATATAGATAGAACTAAATGCCTAATAGGGTTTAGCCAAGATACATACTTAGAAAAAGTGGTGAAAAGGTTTTAGATGGAGAATTCCAAGAAGGGAACAAACGATAACTGGTAAACCACTAGTACAGCTTAGTGTCCATAGACCGACCAAGAGCAACATTACATGAGTGAGGTACTGTTTGCTTTGCAATCAGGTCAATCATGTATGCTATGATATGTACTCATCCTGATATGTCTTTTGATCTAAGTGCTACTAGCAGACACCAAAGTGATCTTGGAAAGGAGCACTAGGATGCAGTGAAGAGAAACCTTAAGTATTTGAGAAGGACTAAGGATCTATTTCTAGTTTATGGAGCTGACAAAGAATTGGTGGTAAAGGGTTACATTGATGCAAGTTTTGTCACTGATCCGGATGATTCAAAATCGAAATTGGGCTATGTGTTTACACTAAATAGAGGTGCTTTTAGTTGGAATAGGTCTAATCAAGGAACTATATATCGTGGAATCTCAACATAAGCAGAGTATATCACGGCTTCAGAAGCCGCAAAGGAGGGAGTTTGGATCAAGAAGTTCATGATTGAGCTTGGTGTGGTTCCAAGTGTGCAAGGACCACTGCGATCTATTGTGACAACAATGGCGCCATTGATCAAGCCAAGGAACCAAGGTCACACCCAAAGAACAAACATATACTTCTAAAGTATCACTTAATCCGGGCGTACGTGTATGAAGGTGAAATCAAGCTATGTAAAATTCATACAAACATGAATGTGGCAGATCCATTAACTAAGCCTTTATCGCTTGCAAAGCATGTGAAACACCGTGAGTCCATTGGTGTAAGACAGCTATTTGTAAACTAGATAATTAACTCTAGTGCAAGTAGGGGACTGATGGGAATATGCCCTAGAGGCAATAATACAGATTGTATTATTCATATTCCTTTGTTTATAATTAAATGTTTATATTTCATTCTATAACGGTATATTGGTTCCAAATATGAGATTTGGAGGAAAACCTAATTACACGTGTGGAATAGTAAACAACTAAGAGTTCCCTTATCTTGCCTCAAAAATTAGTTTGCATATTATCTGCTAGTCTTGTTTTCCTAACTATGGGCATAAGTAAGATGTTACAACATTGCCAATAATAAGTGGGAGCATATTGTTTAGGGATAACAATGTGGTGGACAAAACCCCGTTGACATACCATGAAACTAAGTCGTTAATACGTTGTTGGTATTTAATCACCAAAGACATTGTCATTTTTTGCTTTGGTATACCATGAGAGAAATAGACGTGGGTACCGAAAGATTGCTTTTTGCCACACTTAAAGTTATCTGTAAAAGTTTGATTACTAAAGTGATGGTGGATAACTCGGAAAGTATGCTATAGTTCTATTGTCTCAAGATTAGGATTTACTACTCTGATGATGGAGAGATATTCTCTAGGTCCGCTCAGTGTTATGATGTTCGTCATCATCTGGTCGTACACATGACTAAAGATGTTAGTCACAAGAACATCGATGACATGGATAGAGTAAAGAGAGCACACTGGGAAATGAGATACAACATAACAGTTTCATCTCGGGTGGGGCAAAGTATCGCTAAGTAAACCAAAACCCAAATGGACATTGTAACGGTTCACACGATAAAGATCCCCGTGTCATATGTAGGGATCATTGCAGTGATTCAAGAGCATGCATATGATCATTGTCATGGAAATGTGTCCGGGCAAGTCTACATATATCCGAACCCATTGGGAGACACACTTAAGAGTTTTTCATCTATTGAATATGAGTTCTCTATGAGATCAAAGAGAGCGGGATACTCCAAAAGTGATTTGAGGAAGTATCGGAATGGTTCCATTATATCACAGATGGTTCCAGAAGGCTCTGAAACCCTACCGGTGATACAAAGGAGGTGTCGGAATGAAATTAGGTCAAACTGGTCAATTTATGGAAAGTCAAGAATATATCATAAGGTCAAACACCGGAGGTGGACCACCATGGTCCTGGGTACGCATGGGCTCACCCCTGGCCGGCCACACCACTAGCGGGTGGATTCCAAGTCAACGACTCCACCCTTAGGGCGGTTTGGTAAAGGGGAGGAGTTCCTACTGGAACTCGGACTCCCCCTAAGTTTTGAAAGTGGAGAAGGAATTCGAGTTTGACCCCAAATCCTTCTCCTACTTGGCCAAGGGGAGGCCGGTCAGTCCTAGGGGTCCTGGCCACGTATATAAAGGGGCAGGGGTGCCCTAGGCACTCCAATCCACAGAGCCCCGCACCCCAAAACCCTAGCGCTGATCGACCACCGCCACCACATCTGACTCCGGCCACATGCCGCCGCTTGCCGGCCCCTGCTCGCCACCACCGGTCACCCTCATCATTGTCGCTTCATCGTTGTCGACTTCTCCTCTCTCTCTCTCCCGCAAATTGTTGCTCGTCTTCTACCCCGATTCCATCGGTGATGCGGAAGCGCTACAGGATCTTCACTGACATATTCTGCGTAGTCCGTGTGCTTGATCACACATTCGACGCGACGATGCCAAGCCTGTACATGTGCATACCATCAGAGGTGTTGCATGTGTGACACTAGATCGTGGGAGCCAAAGAAGGATAATACATCTTATCACGGCTAACTAAGGTTAGTTATAGTAATCGACTCGTGACTTCATCAACCTCGTCATTGGCAAACTCTTCCGCTAGTTTGATCAACTTGGTACATGATTTGTTGCCTCCACCTTTCAAGCTTGATCTTAGTTTAAGCGCTAGAATTTTTTTTTGTGTAGCGCGATCCCCAACATAACAACATTTAGATATATTCATACATGCAACATGTAATGTTTCAATATCTACGATGTGATTATGGATCTATAAATTACCTCCCCTAAGAAATGAATTAATGTGAAATAAATGAATGATACAAAAGGACATTTGCTACACATTAATTGTGCAAGGATTTACTTCAGCCTTTATAAAACCATCAATGAATATGATCTAAATGAAACATCCAAAATAATTATATAGTATATATTTATAAATATAAAAAACAAATAGGATATGTGCCATTTATTTGAACTTAATAAGATACAATATCTTTCAGTAGTACTTTGCAATCAACATTTGATACGAGGAAATAAATGTAAAATATTGCTAATGCATGAGGCCGAACCATGATTGAATCTACATGACTATGAACATTTGTTACTAAATAGAGGAATATAAATAAATAGTCTATACAAAAGTGGGTGTACATAAGTTTAGAACAATAAAGATAAGTGAAGAATAATTTAGAGATATAATAGAATGAGTTGTGTAACAACTCAGAAATTGTAAACCACTTCTTATTAAATAAAGTGCCAAATTTTGGACCCAGATAA
The DNA here is from genome assembly GCA_007115705.1 of Dactylis glomerata. Lineage (NCBI taxonomy): Eukaryota > Viridiplantae > Streptophyta > Magnoliopsida > Poales > Poaceae > Dactylis > Dactylis glomerata. Next base: position 8,895,990 of record QXEO01000220.1, on the reverse strand, counting down.
AACTTTTTATCTATTATTTCATGCATACATGTATTTTCTATTATATGTCTTTTATGATTTCATGTGTGATATTTTTGGTTGTGCATTGGTTAGTTAATTCTAAGTTAACCAACAGAAGCAAATGAGAAAGAGTATAAGAACCAAAGAAAGAAGAAACAAAAGAAAGAAAGAAAAAGAGAAGAATAAGATGATCTAGGATATCTGTTTGACTACCCTACTTTGAGCCCTTGGATTAAGAAATCTGCAACTCAAATCAATGTTTGGCCAGCTAGTTGAGCCTCACCAAGTCACATACAAACTCAACCAAGAGGTGGCTACTCAAAATTCAAACCAGAGCATCACTCAAACTTCAACCAAAGTTTGAATCTGAAACAGTGACTATACCAAAAATTTGAAATAAGATTTGTGCAAAACCTGCTATTTCTCCAGAACAAAAATATGACTGGAAACCTTGGCCAATATGTTGATCACCCAAAGTGGAATATTTCAAAAATTCAAATTTAAACTTCTTGCGAGCATTTCGTCGAACACCTAGCAGGTGAAATCGAGCAAAATCTTGCTTCACTGTGATGATCACTGTTCTTCCTCGCCCTAGCACTGTCGCCATGCTCCTGGGAGACGCCGCGGTCGAGACCAGCGCCCCCTGCCCCGACCCGAGCCGTGAGAAGAGGAGGGACGGAGAGAAATGCGCCCAGGGCCCCCTCCCAGACCTTCTTCTCCCTGCTCGATGCCGACCGCCCTGCCCTCGCCAGCGCCGACCCACAGCACTCCGCGGCCGAGACCGAACCCCTCCAGCGTGCGAGCAAGGCCCCCGAGGCCAGTGTCGCCCGTGCTCGTCGCCAGCATGCTCTGCGCCGGCCATCTACTGGACGCCCTCGTCCCCGACGCTCCGGCCTATAAAAGGCCCCGCCAATCAAACGGAGAGACTCGCCCCGTCCCCAGCTACTCCCTAGACACGCCCGTTTCGTTCCGCTTGCTCTAGCTCGACGACGCCAGCCCCGCCGGTGAAGTACTGGACGCAGGCCGCGCCGCCGCGATCGACCACCTGGAAGCCAGCCGCCGCTGGGAATCGGAGGAGGAGCATCGCCGCAGCCGATCCCGCACGTCGCCGTCGAGATCTTCTTCCCCTACGCACGTCGCCGTCGCCGTCGTCGTCTTCACTGCAACGCCGGTGAGCTTCCCCCGTCTCCGACGAACACGATGCACCAGAGCCGTTCGATCTAGATCCAGCGGTAACGTACCGGTTCGGCAACTCTAAATAGATCTGACGAGTAGGACCCCCCTGTCAGGTCTCGTTTTTATTTCCCCCGCCGGGCGAAACGTTTTCTAGGCTGGCCCGTTCGGGCTCTGTTCAGATTCGGCCCGGTGCGGTTTAGATTCGGTCCATTTCGTTTTTAGTATTTTCCCGCCCGTTTGAATTATTTCAAATAACTTTCATATATGATTTTCAAATTTAAATTCCAAGAGTTTTACAAATCCTCTTCTAGCAAATAAATATGCGTTGGAAAGCTTGTAAAATACTCTACACTGCAGGATTGATTAGAATTCAATTTGAATTAGGAATAAAATGAGATATGAATAGTGTGACCATAGCTTTATTAACCATAGAATATTTCTAGAAAATTATTTAAGCCACCAAAAATCATGAAAATTAAAATGTGAACTCACCAATGACATACCCTACTGTTAGTCAACCCCAATCAACTCCAAACCCTATTAGTGTTATCAATTAGACCCTAACCCAACTCTAGTTAGTAGCATAAAATGATAGGTCCCTATCATATACTTAGAATTAAAATTTGCCCTCTTTACCAATTCACTTAGTGGATCCCTCCCACCTAAACTAGTATTAGTACTCCTAAACCCATACCAATGCTTAGAAGGTGAACCACATATGACACTTAGTAGAGAATCTAACTTGCACACTAGAAGAAAACTTAGAAGAACAACTTACAATCCAACACCATAAAATGCAACAAGAATGCTATTGTTAGCAAACAAAGAGGTGTGTTTGGTGTGTTGTTAGCATTGTGTAGTGATTGTGTACTTTGTGTTTATTCGTTGTTAGACGCTAGTACTGCCGAGGAGGATATTGGAGGGGATTATTATCAAGAAGAAGAAGAATACCCCGGACCCTTTGCCAACCAAGGCAAGCCATCTTTTGATTCATACTCCCAATGCCTAGTTTTAATATTGCTTTCTACTTGTTTTAAGAAAATTGCATGATTGAATTGCTAGAGTAGAATGATAGAAGTGTAGTGATGTCTTGTTGAACAAGAGCATCAAGCTGAGTTTATCCAACTCTATTTAATAGTCATCACTCAATGTAGTTGCTTAGTCGCTAATAATATTGAGGCCATCTATAAGGGGAACTCTAGTTGAAAGTGGTGACTTGAACTTGAAACTTGAATTGGAGATTGCTCCTACATAATGGCTTTAGGAAAGAAATTAATCTTGACTAAGAACTATGAAATGTATTTCTAAATGACAACGAGTGATGTACTATGGGAGCCAACCATACCGTACGACCACATTACCCCTGAATGGGAAGGGGCTTATTCCTAGCTTGTTTATTCTAGTATGGGAGGTCTTGTTTCATCCTTTATAGAAGTATTCCATGCGTGGTTGCTTCCGAACCAAGTGGTCATTGGAAATTTTCCTTCCTGAAGATTTCCATCCGTCCGGCATTCCGGAGTGGGCAAAACTAGAGGCGCCGGAACGAGGAAATCCGTGTCTCGGGCTCTAGGGAAGGATCCTATACTAGAGTAGACAAGTGAAAGAGTTTGTTTGATTATCTGAACCCCGCATACCTTGTGTATGACGATCCGTGGATTTCTCCCGGCAGATGTATCGATTCTTGTGGGTAAAGTGTACCCCTCTGGAGAGGTTTTCAAACTATTCGAATAGCCGAGTCCGCGGTTATGGACAGTTGGCAAGCTGTACTTGACTTTTGTCAGGAATAAAAGCGACAATGGTGAACATGGTGAATGACTTGACTTGACAATGATGTTGACACACTTGAAGTCCTCTTTAGATTGAACTTAGAGAACTAAACTTCTTTTCTACAAATGAACATTCTTGGGAAATAAAACTAGCTTTTGCAAAGAAACTTAGTGCTTAGTCCACTATGCCAAACTTGCATACCTACTTCATCATTTCATTTATAAGATGGTTTGCGAGTGCATCCAATGTACTCATGGCTGTGTCCCTGGCTATCAACTTGGCCAGACTATGGGGAAGAATACCAGGAGGAAGGGTATGAGGAAGAGTACCAGAACTAAGCTCGTCTCCATGAGTCGCCATTTGCCTGTAGGGTGAAGGCATGGTCCCGAAGACGTTATTTCCGCTGCTATGTTGTGTTGTAATATGAACTTGGTCTCTATGACCATTGTATTTGAATCATCGTATTGTAATGTCTATGGAACTGGTTACCAACTACGTTATGTATATCGCAACAACGGTTCTGGGATTGCGGTGGAATACATAACGGGCACTTCGAATTTGTATCAAATTTGAGGTCGTCACAAGTTGGTATCAGAGCCTAGGTTGACCATAGGAGACCTTAGTTAGAATGGGCGTTAAATGAAAACTTGATAAAAGCAAAGATATAAGTAATGGTTGCAAAAATTGCTTAGTCTTTCCTCTCTATTTGCAAAGTTTTATACATACTAGAAGTTTTGCCTACTTAAAATTTTGCACACTTGAGTTGATCACTAACTTAATCTAATCTAAAATTTTGTAGATGGCCCCGGTATTTGTTGAGCACTACCAGTTGGGCCATGGTGGCAGCCTTTGTTTCGAGCGCGACCTCACCACCCTGACCTTGTTCTTGGATCGTTTGTATCCGGAGTTCAAGGGAGCCGTGCTCAATGAGCACCCAGATGGAGAGCTACGGTGGCTTATCAGGGCCAGTTGCCGTGGCAAGAAGGGAAACTTGAGTTCTCCAAGGGTCAAGTTTGAGCTTGTGGAGAACACTTGGGCCGATGGTTTGGTCCGAGGTATGCAGGAGATGCACGCCCGCTTATGCGGACTGCATGTGGAGGAGGTCCAGGGGGAGCGCTTTAGGAACTTTGCTCGGCGTGATGCGGACGGGCGTCCCGCAAACATGCCCGGGCAGAATGAGCCGAGTACCTACATCGAGCACATGGACTTCTTGTTGTACTCCACTCAGCAGGAGGCCGATCGTGCCCGTACCAAGGCCAACCTTGAGCACTTCGCACTGGTGGAGGCGAGGAGCACGATCAGGATACTTGCGAAGGAGCGCAAGAGCCTTCGTCGCCAGCGCGATGAGAAGGATCAGGACATTGAGGAGTGGAAGGCCAATGTGGCTGAGCTGACTGAGTACATTGAGAGTCTTGAGGATCACCTTGGTGAGGAGGAAGGCATTGATCTCCGCAAGGAGGATAATGCCCTCATTAGTGATGAGGATGACTTCATGGAGGACATTGATGATCCAGAAGATGGTGGGCATAATGGATTCATTGTGAGTGATGAGGAGGAAGACCCCGAGGAGCCCGCTGTTTAGATCAGAGATCCACGTGTTATCTAGTTATGAGTTCCACTTTATTTTCACTTCGTGTAGGTGTGAGTTGTATCCCCCTCTCTAGTAGACAAGTCGCAATGGTTGATGTAAACCATTTGTAATGTGTGAACTCGTATGTATGATATGTTTGATGAGTGTTGAATGAAATATGAATTTGGCCCTTAAGGCCTTAGTAAAACACAAATTGCATCATCCATATTACCTTTAAATCCTAGCAAAAATTAGCTTTTCCCTCTTGTCTTACACACATTATCTTCAGATGCCGCGAGCACCCCCACCCCCGAACCCGGAAATGGCCGAACTGCTAAGGTTGATCATGGAAGACCGGGAAGCAGCCCAAGCTGAGCGCCAAGTGAACTTGGCCACTCTTCAGCAGATAACCCAGATGGCAATGAACCACAACAATGGCAATGGCAATGGCAATGGTGAAGGAGAAAACAATGGCAATGGTGATCACCGATCCAAGTTAAGGAATTTTCAAAACACCAACCCTCCTATGTTCACTAAGTCTGAAGAACCCTTAGATGCCGATGACTGGCTTCGCACTATGGAGAACAATCTGGCAGTTGCCGAAGTTGGTGAAAATGAGAAGGTCTTGTACACCACCTACTACCTTGCGGGAGCCGCAAGAGCTTGGTGGGATAGCACCCGTGCAATGCAAGCCCCAGGGTATGTGATGCCTTGGGAGGAGTTCAAGAGCAAGTTTAGCAAGGCCCATGTTCCTTTGGGATTGGTTAAAAGGATGAGAGATGAGTTCAGAAATCTAAAGCAAGGTTCCCTATCTGTGGTGGATTACCGTGACAAGTTCCTTACCTTGTCTAGGTATGCCCTAGATGACACCGACACCACTGAAAAGAAGCAAGAAAGGTTTCTGGATGGACTTCATGATGAGATGCAATGTGTCTTGGTCAGCATTCCCTTTGCCGACCTGGAGTCATTGGTTGACTCTGCCATTCAGATGGAAGGCAAACTCAAGCAAGCTGCAGAGAACCGCAAGCGCCGTATGATGTATCCAGGCAACTCAAGCAACTCGCAGAAGCCAAGGGGAAATGCACCTATGGGTTTCGCCCCTAGACCTATGAGGCCGTCTGCACCTGCTCCACGTCCCAACTATCCCAACCGTCCGCCCGGCAACAACTTCAACCGTGCACCTCCAAGACCTAGTGGCAACCACTTCAACACCAATACTCCAAGGCCAAATGGCGCCCCTGTGTTACCCAAGCCTGGTGACAAGTCTGGAGTTACCTGTTATGAGTGCGGACTCAAAGGGCACTACTCCAATGAGTGCCCCAAGAAGCTGAATGATGCATCCAAGACCACTGCTCCTGCTCAGCAATAGCGCCGTATGGGAAATGGCAAGAACTATCCACCAAGGAACCAGCCTCACTCTCGAGGCCGTCTGAATCACATGAATGTTGAAGAAGCTCAGGAAGCTACCGACGTTGTGCTTGGTATGTTCCCTGTTAACTCAGTTCTTGCAAGAGTTCTGTTTGATTCCGGAGCTTCACACTCATTTGTTACCCAATTATTCGTTGATAAAAGTGGACTTCAACCCACACCCTTGAAAGAGTTCATGTCTGTGCAAATTCCCGGGTCGATAACCAAAGCCAGTTGTACCTGCTTGGCAGTACCAATAGAAATTCATGGAATAGCTTTCTTAGCCAATTTGATAGTGTTGGGAACCAAAGGTTTGGAAGTAGTTCTTGGTATGAATTGGATGTCTCAACACCAAGGAATTATAGATTGTGCCAAAAAGACCATCACCATGAGGACAAGCCATGGAGTTTTAGTAAAACATGTGTCAGTTAAACCCACCCAAAGCCCCAGATGTCATAAGAGTATCTCAGGGCCAACCATAAAGGAAGTGTGACGACCTCAAATTTGATAACAAATTCGAAGTGCCCGTTATGTAATCCATCACAATCCCAGAATCAATGTTGCGATTTACATAACGTAGTTGATATCACAGTCATAGACATTAAGGGTAAATAAAAGGGGATTTCATAGGTGGTCGCACAGACCAAACCTTACATTACATCAACATGCAGCGGAATAACACTTTGGGTCCATATTGTCAAGCTTCAACCGCACAGGCAAAGCAGACAGTAGGAAACGAGCCTAATTCGCAAAGCCGTCAATGAGTCTTTCCTTCTTGATCTTGCTCCTTCAAGTCTGGCCAAGTTAATAGCCAGGGACACAGCCGTGAGTACATTGGATGCACTCGCAAACCATCTTATAAACAAAGTGATGAGAGAGATATGCATGGTTGATATGGTGGACTAAGCACTAAGTTTATTTGCAAAAGCTAGTTTTATTTCCAAGAATGTTCATCGGTAGAAAAGAAGTTTAGTTCTCTAAGTTCAATCTAAAGAGGAATTTCAAGAGTGTCAACATCAAGGTCAAGTCAAGTCAATTCAATTCATGTCATTCACCAAGTTCACCATAAGTTGTTTTCATTATTGACAAAAGTCAAGTAGAGTTAGCCAACTGTCCATGACCGCGGACGCGGCTATTCGAATAGTTTTACACTCTGCAGAGGTTGTACACTTTACCCACACCATCCGACTACTCATCGTGTGGGCAACTTCCCTGCATAACAACATATGCCACGACAAGTAGCCGACCATAATGTTTCACCTGCCCGCCTTAGCATAAACACTACCGCCTAGAGATGTACCCCTCAACACCGGAGTCTCCAAGAAGCTGTCCGGAAGGTGCAAGGTTCCCAGCCAATTGGTCTCCGGAATGCCACTAACCGAAATAGAGTCCTATCCCGGCAGTACATTTTCAATGAGGGCTCTTCGGCTTGTACCCCAACCACCTATGAAGAGGAGGACAAGGCGAAACTCGGCAACCGCCAAGGGTGCCCTGGAAAAGGAGTCCTTGGTCGGACCTCCATTCACATTTGTAGGGTCTACACTAAGGCGAAACAAACTACTCCACTAAGCCCCGTCCCATACCGGGATAATGTGGTCGTACTGTAGGGTTGGCTCCCATGTACATCACTCGTTGTCATTGAGAAATATATTTCATAGTTCTTAGTCAAGATTAATTTCTTTCATAAAGCCATTATGTAGGAGCAATCTCCAATTCAAGTTTCAAGTTCAAATCACCAATTTCAACTAGAGTTCCCCTTATAGATGGCCTCAATATTATTAGCGACTAAGCAACTACATTGAGTGATGAACACTAAATAGAGTTGGATAAACTCAACTTGATGCTCTTGTTAAGCAAGACATCACTATTCTTCTATCATTCTACTATAGCAATTCAATCATGCAATTTACTTAAAACAAGTAGAATGCAATATTAAAACTGGGCATGGGGAGTATGAATCAAAAGATGGCTTGCCTGGCTTGGCAAAGTCAAAATAATCTTCATCTTCATCTTTGATTGATTGATCTCCATCTCCATTTCTTGGTGGACTTCGGGATCCATTCTCCTTACTCTCGTTATCGTCTAATCGTAGGAAAGTAAATAAGCATACAATCACCACACAATTTACAAGCAACACATACTCAAGCAAATAAGGATACTTGGGGTAAGAGAATTGATCTAGGAAGTCTATGGATAGTGGTTTCGATTTACTTGAGTTCATATAGATGGGATTATCACTTTCTTGACTTAAGTGAGGATTCAATTTACTTTGAATTGTGAAATATCTCTTGCAAGTCCTTATTGACCATAGTCATAGACCACAAGTAGATATTCAAGATTATGGTTCAACCAAAAAGGCTTCATAGGATTTGGAGTCTTTTTCTTTTATCGAAGCTAATTCTAGTTTGCAAGTATTTAGTAATCAAGTTTGAATCTACAAGTACAATCTATTAATCCAAGTTGAATTGGATCAAGGGTTGTAGATCAATATTTAGGAATGTGGTTGATTCGAATTGGTTTCATATCATTTCCATTTATTTTGAAATAGGTGTGCAGGTTTGAGTTTCTTATTATTACCATGCAGGATTAACTTTCCAAATATCTTCTACAAGTACACATGTACTAAGATCAATACCTACAGATAGGTATTTGGAATTGTGGTTTAACAATAAAGGTTCCATACAAATTTCGATTATAGATTTGAGTTTACTAAAATCCTATATGGCAAATGCCTATTTAACCATATAGGTAATTAGCATTTACTTAAAAAGGTTCAAAAATGAGATCTAATGCCATAGACAGATGGGTATCACTAATTGTGAATTTCCAAAGTTGGATTTATATTTTTAGGAATTTTATTTGAATTGATATGGATTTTCTAAGTTGGAAAAGCTCCTGTTTTGTTATTTTTACTGCAACCACTCTGTAAATCTAATTGTGTTGAAACCACTTTTATTGGATAGCTTATGTTCTAAGGTTTCCAGAACATTTTCATTTGCTAGATTTGGATCGGTAGATCTCCGGGAAAATTAAATATACTAAAGCATCTGAAAACAATTTCGGAAATTTGCCAAACCTAATTACCCTTTTTTTTTTACTCGGGCCGGACACACAGACTAACTGGGCCGGCCCACTAGGCTGCACGTGGGCGGTGAGCAAGGCAAAAAAAAAACATTTTGCTGACAAATGGGCCCGGCTTGTCAGAACTTAATCTAACCCGAACCGGTACGTACGTGTATCTTCTTCCTCGACACGGGGCGCACGAACTCACCGACGGCGAGGAAGGGCGCGGTGGCGGGGATCGACGGAGAAGCGATGAGAGGCGATGGGGGGGGCAGTTCGGCGGAGGAGCTCCTCCTCTTCCACCCTGTCCAGACGGCGGCTCGAAGGAGGCTCGGGAACACCGGGAACGGCTGCACGTCCTGGAGCTCGGCGTGCTCCAGCGGGCTCGAACTGGGAAGCAAACTGCTGGGAGACGATGTCTAGGAGGGAGAGGGAGGTGGTGTGCATCTTTTCAGGCCAACAGGGGGCCCTTTTATAGGCGGGAGAGGGAGCACGGGGTGAGGGGATCTGCGGCCAGGACACCGCGCGTGTCGGCTGTGGGAGGGGCAAGGCGTGGTTCTGGCATGGGCGGCGGGTTACGGTGCACTGTGGTGATGTCGGGGACGTGGTGGCGCGGCAAGGCGACGACGGAATCGATGGGGAGCAGTGGTGCATGTGGACGTGGTCGGGGTGACTTCTCCTTCTTTCTTCCTTGTCTCACGGCCTGGGTCGGGGCTGGGGAGGCTGGGCTCGACAGAGGGAGTGTCCACGGCATGGCTACAGGGCCTGGGCGAACGTGAACAGCGATGCTCACAGTAGAACCGATTTTCTAGATTTTTGCCCACCACGTGTTCGATCAAATGCCCGCAAGAAATTTAAATTCAAATTTTTGAAAACGGCCACCGTGGGTTGTCAAGATATTGGACAAGGGTTCCAGGGATATTTTTGTTTCGAAGAAATAACAAGTTTTGCAAAAATTTATATTTCAAAACTTGGGTATTGTCACTGTTTCAGATTCAAAGTTTGGCTGATGTTTGAGTTAGGTTCTGATTTGAATTTTGGTTTGAAACTTCTTGGTCAAGTTAGTATGCAGCCTGGTCAAGCCCAACTAACTGACCACACCCTTACTTGAGTTACAGATTTCTTATTCTAAGTGTCCAAAGTAGGGTAGTGGTTAACTTTTTCTAGATCATCTTTTCTTCTCTTTTTCTTTATTTCTCTTGCTTCTGGTTCTTTTGATCTTTGTGGTTCTTCTCTAATGCTTCTATTGGTGAAGTTTGAATTAACTAAACATTGCTCCACAATTTAAAACCCACATGAAATCATAAAAGACTTATATTGAAATTCTATGCATACAAGCAAAAGTTTTAATCTTGGTCCAAAGGTGTTGGTTTTCTTGGAGATGAGATGGAGTTGGGAATGACCTCTTATTTGAATTCAAACTTTGGTAGAAATTTGAATAGAGTTCCAAGTGGATTTTTGTTTCAAACTTCATTGTATTTTGATTCTTTGTAACTTGTTCTTAGTGGTGGGGGAGAGATGCATGATGGTATAGTTCAAAGATTTCTTAATATAGAAGGGCAAAGTGGTGTAGGCAACAATAATTGGAAGATAGCTTTTCTTATCTTTCTGATTTAGGGTTTTGTGTTTTGGTTTATTTTCTTGATTCCTTTCTATTTGTTTGTGATTGCTTGACTAAATTTTGGGTTGGCAAATGACCCAAATGGGTTTAGCATGTAACCATGCACAAAATTTTATAGTTAGAAAACTATTTTAACAAAAATGTTTATTTAAAAAGTTGGGCTCAAAGGATTTGTTTTAGAATCCGTCTCATACTCTTTTTATTTGAAGCATGGGAGCGAATGCTCAAATTCACAAGTTTTAAAAGACAAGAAGTTAATCTTGTATTTAAAATAAAAGTTTTTGTTGTCTCCAAAATTTGGTATTTTAATAAATCCATTTATTTCTATTTCCCAAAAATTTGGGTTGTTACAATCTTCCCCCCTTAAAAAGAATCTCGTCCCGAGATTCACAAGTTAAGATTGAGATAGATTAAGAAATGAGATTACCAGATAAGAGATAGAGTGTATATTGATTCCTATAGAGATGGAAAGATTGGGTACACCCAAAATGTGATAAGGCCAAATGGGCCAAAACACATATTCATCAATCACATAGCATTTTCAACAAACAATCAAACATTTCAAAAACAAAATATTTTAGGTTTAAACCATAGAATTTCATTAATAAGGGGTCTTGCAGATTACAAGTCTCATTCATTTTAGAAGGAGATAAACAAGACTACTAGAACACTTTTGAGAAAACAAGTTGTTGGGGTGGTTGCTACATGTGGCCGAGTGGCATATGAGCAACACCTCTCCAAATAAATCAATCATTCAAACACACAAGGCACTAAGTGCACACAGTAATCGTGAGGTAATGGTAGCTTATTCAAAATGAGTAAGCCTTTCCTATAATTCCTATTGGTTTGGGTTGCTGAGTCTTCATCATTTCTGATCACCATGATTTGATCTTGAAGTCTTGATCTTGAAGAGTGGCCTCTTGTCAGCAGATTTCTGGGAAGTTTGAATATTTGTCTCTCTTTTGATGGGAGCAGTCATGGTTGACATCAGAGGTTGACGTCTTGAAAAATATTGAGTCCCTAATCTTTTCATCCAAAAGTCCTTCGGTCTTAGGTCGGTATATCGTCCATAGTATACATTTGAAGTAGATGAGGAATAGAGTAAAACAACTCTTTGAAAAGCCTTTGTAATTTAAAGAGGTAAATAAATTCTTTGTCAAAATCTCTTGAGAGTATAAGTTGAGAGTGTAAGATATTTGAAGTGAATAAGATGGGAGTATAAGTTGGGCTTTGGGTACCAAAGCAAATAAATTTCTTTTGTAGAAATAAGTTTTTGTCAACATATCACTTTCTTAGCTAACGACCATGCTAACTAAGGTCTCCTAAGGTCATGATAGTCCTGATATCAAACTGGTGATATCAGAGATATCATTTTCTAGCGACCATGCTAACTAGGGTTTCCTAGAGTCAGCCTAGGCTCTGATACCAACTTGTGACGACCTCAAATTTGATAACAAATTCGAAGTGCCTGTTATGTAATCCATCACAATCCCAGAATCAATGTTGTTATTTACATAACGTAGTTGATATCACAGTCATAGACATTAAGGGTAAATAAAAGGGGATTTCATAGGTGGTCGCACAGACCAAACCTTACATTACATCAACATGCAGTGGAATAATACTTTGGGTCCATATTGTCAAGCTTCAACCGCACAGGCAAAGCAGACAATAGGAAACGAGCCTAATTCGCAAAGCCGTCAATGAGTCTTTCCTTCTTGATCTTGCTCCTTCAAGTCTGGCCAAGTTAATAGCCAGGGACACAGCCGTGAGTACATTGGATGCACTCGCAAACCATCTTATAAACAAAGTGATGAGAGAGATATGCATGGTTGATATGGTGGACTAAGCACTAAGTTTATTTGCAAAAGCTAGTTTTATTTCCAAGAATGTTCATCGGTAGAAAAGAAGTTTAGTTCTCTAAGTTCAATCTAAAGAGGAATTTCAAGAGTGTCAACATCAAGGTCAAGTCAAGTCAATTCAATTCATGTCATTCACCAAGTTCACCATAAGTTGTTTTCATTATTGACAAAAGTCAAGTAGAGTTAGCCAACTGTCCATGACCGCGGACGCGGCTATTCGAATAGTTTTACACTCTGCAGAGGTTGTACACTTTACCCACACCATCCGACTACTCATCGTGTGGGCAACTTCCCCGCATAACAACATATGCCACGACAAGTAGCCGAACATAATGTTTCACCTGCCCGCCTTAGCATAAACACTACCGCCTAGAGATGTACCCCTTAACACCGGAGTCTCCAAGAAGCTATCCGGAAGGTGCAAGGTTCCCAGCCAATTGGTCTCCGGAATGCCACTAACCGAAATAGAGTCCTATCCCGGTAGTACATTTTCAATGAGGGCTCTTCGGCTTGTACCCCAACCACCTATGAAGAGGAGGACAAGGCGAAACTCGGCAACCGCCAAGGGTGCCCTGGAAAAGGAGTCCTTGGTCGGACCTCCATTCACATTTGTAGGGTCTACACTAAGGCGAAACAAACTACTCCACTAAGCCCCGTCCCATACCGGGATAATGTGGTCGTACTGTAGGGTTGGCTCCCATGTACATCACTCGTTGTCATTGAGAAATATATTTCATAGTTCTTAGTCAAGATTAATTTCTTTCATAAAGCCATTATGTAGGAGCAATCTCCAATTCAAGTTTCAAGTTCAAATCACCAATTTCAACTAGAGTTCCCCTTATAGATGGCCTCAATATTATTAGCGACTAAGCAACTACATTGAGTGATGAACACTAAATAGAGTTGGATAAACTCAACTTGATGCTCTTGTTAAGCAAGACATCACTATTCTTCTATCATTCTACTATAGCAATTCAATCATGCAATTTACTTAAAACAAGTAGAATGCAATATTAAAACTGGGCATGGGGAGTATGAATCAAAAGATGGCTTGCCTGGCTTGGCAAAGTCAAAATAATCTTCATCTTCATCTTTGATTGATTGATCTCCATCTCCATTTCTTGGTGGACTTCGGGATCCATTCTCCTTACTCTCGTTATCGTCTAATCGTAGGAAAGTAAATAAGCATACAATCACCACACAATTTACAAGCAACACATACTCAAGCAAATAAGGATACTTGGGGTAAGAGAATTGATCTAGGAAGTCTATGGATAGTGGTTTCGATTTACTTGAGTTCATATAGATGGGATTATCACTTTCTTGACTTAAGTGAGGATTCAATTTACTTTGAATTGTGAAATATCTCTTGCAAGTCCTTATTGACCATAGTCATAGACCACAAGTAGATATTCAAGATTATGGTTCAACCAAAAAGGCTTCATAGGATTTGGAGTCTTTTTCTTTTATCGAAGCTAATTCTAGTTTGCAAGTATTTAGTAATCAAGTTTGAATCTACAAGTACAATCTATTAATCCAAGTTGAATTGGATCAAGGGTTGTAGATCAATATTTAGGAATGTGGTTGATTCGAATTGGTTTCATATCATTTCCATTTATTTTGAAATAGGTGTGCAGGTTTGAGTTTCTTATTATTACCATGCAGGATTAACTTTCCAAATATCTTCTACAAGTACACATGGACTAAGATCAATACCTACAGATAGGTATTTGGAATTGTGGTTTAACAATAAAGGTTCCATACAAATTTTGATTATAGATTTGAGTTTACTAAAATCCTATATGGCAAATGCCTATTTAACCATATAGGTAATTAGCATTTACTTAAAAAGGTTCAAAAATGAGATCTAATGCCATAGACAGATGGGTATCACTAATTGTGAATTTCCAAAGTTGGATTTATATTTTTAGGAATTTTATTTGAATTGATATGGATTTTCTAAGTTGGAAAAGCTCCTGTTTTGTTATTTTTACTGCAACCACTCTGTAAATCTAATTGTGTTGAAACCACTTTTATTGGATTGCTTATGTTCTAAGGTTTCCAGAACATTTTCATTTGCTAGATTTGGATCGGTAGATCTCCGGGAAAATTAAATATACTAAAGCATCTGAAAACAATTTCGGAAATTCGCCAAACCTAATTACCCTTTTTTTTAACTCGGGCCGGACACACAGACTAACTGGGCCGGCCCACTAGGCTGCACGTGGGCGGTGAGCAAGGCAAAAAAAAAAAAACAAACCGGCCTGACAGCGGGGGCCTAGCTATCAGGACGTTATAATCGAATCGGTACGTACGTGTATCTTCTTCCTCGACACGGGGCGCACGAACTCACCGACGGCGAGGAAGGGCGCGGTGGCGGGGATCGACGGAGAAGCGACGAGAGGCGATGGGGGGGCGCAGTTCGGCGGAGGAGCTCCTCCTCTTCCACCCTGTCCAGACGGCGGCTCAAAGGAGGCTCGGGAACACCGGGAACGGCTGCACGTCCTGGAGCTTGGCGTGCTCCGGCGGGCTCGAACTGGGAAGCAAACTGCTGGGAGACGATGTCTAGGAGGGAGAGGGAGGTGGTGTGCATCTTTTCAGGCCAACAGGGGGCCCTTTTATAGGCGGGAGAGGGAGCACGGGGTGAGGGGATCTGCGGCCAGGACACCGCGCGTGTCGGCTGTGGGAGGGGCAAGGCGTGGTTCTGGCATGGGCGGCGGGTTACGGTGCACTGTGGTGATGTCGGGGACGTGGTGGCGCGGCAAGGCGACGACGGAATCGATGGGGAGCAGTGGTGCATGTGGACGTGGTCGGGGTGACTTCTCCTTCTTTCTTCCTTGTCTCACGGCCTGGGTCGGGGCTGGGGAGGCTGGGCTCGACAGAGGGAGTGTCCACGGCATGGCTACAGGGCCTGGGCGAACGTGAACAGCGATGCTCACAGTAGAACCGATTTTCTAGATTTTTGCCCACCACGTGTTCGATCAAATGCCCGCAAGAAATTTAAATTCAAATTTTTGAAAACGGCCACCGTGGGTTGTCAAGATATTGGACAAGGGTTCCAGGGATATTTTTGTTTCGAAGAAATAACAAGTTTTGCAAAAATTTATATTTCAAACTTGGGTATTGTCACTGTTTCAGATTCAAAGTTTGGCTGATGTTTGAGTTAGGTTCTGATTTGAATTTTGGTTTGAAACTTCTTGGTCAAGTTAGTATGCAGCCTGGTCAAGCTCAACTAACTGACCACACCCTTATTTGAGTTACAGATTTCTTATTCTAAGTGTCCAAAGTAGGGTAGTGGTTAACTTTTTCTAGATCATCTTTTCTTCTCTTTTTCTTTATTTCTCTTGCTTCTGGTTCTTTTGATCTTTGTGGTTCTTCTCTAATGCTTCTATTGGTGAAGTTTGAATTAACTAAACATTGCTCCACAATTTAAAACCCACATGAAATCATAAAAGACTTATATTGAAATTCTATGCATACAAGCAAAAGTTTTAATCTTGGTCCAAAGGTGTTGGTTTTCTTGGAGATGAGATGGAGTTGGGAATGACCTCTTATTTGAATTCAAACTTTGGTAGAAATTTGAATAGAGTTCCAAGTGGATTTTTGTTTCAAACTTCATTGTATTTTGATTCTTTGTAACTTGTTCTTAGTGGTGGGGGAGAGATGCATGATGGTATAGTTCAAAGATTTCTTAATATAGAAGGGCAAAGTGGTGTAGGCAACAATAATTGGAAGGTAGCTTTTCTTATCTTTCTGATTTAGGGTTTTGTGTTTTGGTTTATTTTCTTGATTCCTTTCTATTTGTTTGTGATTGCTTGACTAAATTTTGGGTTGGCAAATGACCCAAATGGGTTTAGCATGTAACCATGCACAAAATTTTATAGTTAGAAAACTATTTTAACAAAAATGTTTATTTAAAAAGTTGGGCTCAAAGGATTTGTTTTAGAATCCGTCTCATACTCTTTTTATTTGAAGCATGGGAGCGAATGCTCAAATTCACAAGTTTTAAAAGACAAGAAGTTAATCTTGTATTTAAAATAAAAGTTTTTGTTGTCTCCAAAATTTGGTATTTTAATAAATCCATTTATTTCTATTTCCCAAAAATTTGGGTTGTTACAGGAAGTTCCCATCGTCTGTGAATACCCGGATGTTTTTCCCGAGGAGCTACCTGGAATGCCACCGGATCGGGATATTGAGTTTATCATTGAGCTTATTCCCGGAACTGGATCTATAGCCCAACGACCCTATCGTATGAACCCAGCTGAACTAGTAGAGTTGAAGAAGCAATTGGATGACCTCTTGAGTAAAGGATTGATTCAACCAAGTTCTTCTGCTTGGAGATCACCCGTTCTGTTTGTGGATAAAAGTGACGGTTCTAGCAGACTGTGCACTGATTACCGCAAACTAAACGATGTGACCATCAAAAATAAGTATCCTCTCCCGAAGATTGAAGATTTGTTTGACCAATTGACTGGAGCCAGAGTATTCTCAAAGATAGATCTTAGAACCGGATACCACCAACTAAAGATCCATGCAACGGATATCCCCAAAACAGCCTTCACTACCCGATACGGATTGTATGAGTACACTGTAATGTCATTTGGATTAACCAATGCCCCTGCTTATTTTATGAACCTCATGAATAAGGTTTTTATGGAGTTCTTGGATAAGTTTGTTGTTGTCTTCATTGATGACATTCTTATCTACTCCAAGTCCGAAGAAGAGCATGCAACCCATTTGAGATTAATCTTAGAAACCTTAAGAGAGCATCAGCTATATGCCAAGTTCAGCAAATGTGAGTTCTGGTTGAAGGAAGTTGGATTCTTAGGCCATGTATTATCAGCAGGAGGAATATCCGTAGACCCCAAGAAGATCAAATCAGTCATGGAATGGGAAGCTCCTACCACTCAAACTGAAGTTAGAGGTTTTCTCGGATTAGCGGGATATTACCGCAAGTTTGTTGAGGGATTTTCAAGCATCGCCCGGCCGATGACCCAACTGTTGAAGAAAGACAAGAAGTTTGAATGGACCCCTAAGTGTGAAGAGAGTTTTCAAGAGCTCAAGAAGCGATTAGTGACCGCCCCCGTCCTAACCATGCCCGATATCACCAAAAACTTTGATGTCTATTGCGACGCTTCCAAACTTGGACTTGGTTGTGTCTTGATGCAAGAAGGCAAGGTCATAGCTTACCTCTCTTGGCAGCTTAGACCTCATGAAGAAAATTATCCAACCCACGATCTGGAGTTAGCAGCCGTGGTTCTAGCCCTGAAGACCTGGAGGCACTATCTGATGGGCAACCGCTGTGAGATCTACACTGATCACAAGAGTTTGAAGTATATTTTCACTCAGAAGGAGTTGAACATGAGGCAAAGAAGATGGATAGAGTTGATCAAGGATTATGATCTGGAAATTCATTATCACCCCGGTAAGGCCAATGTGGTGGCCGATGCGTTGAGTAGGAAGCCATGCTCATTAAACATGATGATCAAGGAAGAGCAACCTATGTTGCACAAAGAGTTCGAAAAATTTGGATTGGAACTAGTCAGTCAAGGATTCCTAGCCAACCTTGAGTTTCAACCCACCTTGATGAGCCAAATCAAAGAAGCCCAGAAAGGAAATGAGAGTATTGACGGAATCAAACGCCGAATTAGTTCCGGTAAGGTGCCAGGATTTGAAGAAGATGACCAAGGAGTTCTTTGGTATAAAGGACGTATTTGTGTGCCTGCTGATTCAGAATTGAAGGAAGTTATTATGAAGGAAGCCCATGAGACACCTTACTCCATCCACCCCGGTGGGACTAAGATGTATCAAGATTTGAAGGAACAATTTTGGTGGCATGGAATGAAGCGTGAGATTGCATCGTTCATCTCTAAGTGTGATATTTGTCAAAGAGTCAAGGCTGAACATCAATGTCCTGCGGGATTGCTGCAACCTTTGCAAGTTTCGGAATGGAAGTGGGAATCTGTTGGAATGGATTTCATCACTGGATTTCCAAGGTCTAGCCGTGGCAATGACTCTATTTGGGTCATTGTGGATAGACTGACCAAAGTAGCCCACTTTATTCCTGTCAAGACCACTTATAACTCGGGACAGCTAGCCGATCTGTATCTATCCAGAATTGTTAGCTTGCATGGAGTCCCTAAAACCATAGTTTCCGATCGAGGAACCCAATTCACTTCGAGATTTTGGAAAAGCTTACATCAAGCCTTGGGAACAAAATTAGCCTTTAGCACCGCTTACCACCCTCAGACTAATGGACAGACTGAAAGAGTGAATCAAATACTTGAAGATATGTTGAGAGCCTGTGTTCTAGCCTATGGAGCTAAGTGGGAAGATTGTCTGCCCTTCGCGGAGTTTTCCTACAACAACAGCTATCAAGCCAGTTTGCAAATGGCCCCATTTGAAGCTTTGTATGGAAGAAAGTGTCATACCCCTTTGAATTGGTCAGAAACCGGAGACAGTCAGATATTTGGGCCTGACATTTTGCAAGAAGCCGAGGAGAAAGTTCGCATGATTCGTGATTACCTCAAGGCAGCCCAGTCGAGACAGAAGAGTTATGCCGACAAGAGACGTAGAGAACTGACCTTCCAGATTGGAGATTTTGTTTATCTCAGAGTATCACCCCTCAAGGGAATGCAAAGATTCCAAGTAAAAGGAAAGCTTGCACCAAGATATATTGGACCCTTCAAGATACTAGACCGCAGAGGAGAAGTGTCTTATCAGTTGGAAATGCCCTCTGAATTGTCTGAAGTGCACGATGTCTTTCACGTGTCTTTACTTCGGAAATGTCTTGAAGTTCCGGAGAAGCCCGAAATCTTCAAGAATATTGATCACCGTTCGGTGGACATCAACAAGGATTTGACCTATCGTGAAGTACCTATCTGTATCCTCGAGGAAGCTTATAGAACTACTCGAACCCGAAGCATCAAGTTTCTGAAAGTTCAGTGGAGTAATCACACCGAAGATGAAGCCACTTGGGAACGAGAATATTACCTACAGAAAGAGTTTCCCAATCTTTTCAGTTCTTAATTAGTGAATCTCGGGGACGAGATTCTTTTTAAGGGGGGAAGATTGTAACAACTCAGAAATTGTAAACCACTTCTTATTAAATAAAGTGCCAAATTTTGGACCCAGATAAAACTTTTTATCTATTATTTCATGCATACATGTATTTTCTATTATATGTCTTTTATGATTTCATGTGTGATATTTTTGGTTGTGCATTGGTTAGTTAATTCTAAGTTAACCAACAGAAGCAAATGAGAAAGAGTATAAGAACCAAAGAAAGAAGAAACAAAAGAAAGAAAGAAAAAGAGAAGAATAAGATGATCTAGGATATCTGTTTGACTACCCTACTTTGAGCCCTTGGATTAAGAAATCTGCAACTCAAATCAATGTTTGGCCAGCTAGTTGAGCTTCACCAAGTCACATACAAACTCAACCAAGAGGTGGCTACTCAAAATTCAAACCAGAGCATCACTCAAACTTCAACCAAAGTTTGAATCTGAAACAATGACTATACCAAAAATTTGAAATAAGATTTGTGCAAAACCTGCTATTTCTCCAGAACAAAAATATGACTGGAAACCTTGGCCAATATGTTGATCACCCAAAGTGGAATATTTCAAAAATTCAAATTTAAACTTCTTGCGAGCATTTCGTCGAACACCTGGCAGGTGAAATCGAGCAAAATCTTGCTTCACTGTGATGATCACTGTTCTTCCTCGCCCTAGCACTGTCGCCATGCTCCTGGGAGACGCCGCGGTCGAGCCCAGCGCCCCCTGCCCCGACCCGAGCCATGAGAAGAGGAGGGACGGAGAGAAATGCGCCCAGGGCCCCCTCCCAGACCTTCTTCTCCCTGCTCGATGCCGACCGCCCTGCCCTCGCCAGCGCCGACCCACAGCACTCCGCGGCTGAGACCGAACCCCTCCAGCACGCGAGCAAGGCCCCCGAGGCCAGTGTCGCCCGTGCTCGTCGCCAGCATGCTCTGCGCCGGCCATCTACTGGACGCCCTCGTCCCCGACGCTCCGGCCTATAAAAGGCCCCGCCGATCAAACGGAGAGACTCGCCCCGTCCCCAGCTACTCCCCAGACACGCCCGTTTCGTTCCGCTTGCTCTAGCTCGATGACGCCAGCCCCGCCGGTGAAGTACTGGACGCAGGCCGCGCCGCCGCGATCGACCACCTGGAAGCCAGCCGCCGCTGGGAATCGGAGGAGGAGCATCGCCGCAGCCGATCCCGCACGTCGCCGTCGAGATCTTCTTCCCCTACGCACGTCGCCGTCGCCGTCGTCGTCTTCACTGCAACGCCGGTGAGCTTCCCCCGTCTCCGACGAACACGACGCACCAGAGCCGTTCGATCTAGATCCAGCGGTAACGTACCGGTTCGGCAACTCTAAATAGATCTGACGAGTAGGACCCCCCTGTCAGGTCTCGATTTTATTTCCCCCGCCGGGCGAAATGTTTTCTGGGCCGGCCCGTTCGGGCTCTGTTCAGATTCGGCCCGGTGCGGTTTAGATTCGGTCCGTTTCGTTTTTAGTATTTTCCCGCCCGTTTGAATTATTTCAAATAACTTTCAGATATGATTTTCAAATTTAAATTCCAAGAGTTTTACAAATCCTCTTCTAGCAAATAAATATGCGTTGGAAAGCTTGTAAAATACTCTACACTGCAGGATTGATTAGAATTCAATTTGAATTAGGAATAAAATGAGATATGAATAGTGTGACCATAGCTTTATTAACCATAGAATATTTCTAGAAAATTATTTAAGCCACCAAAAATCATGAAAATTAAAATGTGAACTCACCAATGACATACCCTACTGTTAGTCAACCCCAATCAACTCCAAACCCTATTAGTGTTATCAATTAGACCCTAACCCAACTCTAGTTAGTAGCATAAAATGATAGGTCCCTATCATATACTTAGAATTAAAATTTGCCCTCTTTACCAATTCACTTAGTGGATCCCTCCCACCTAAACTAGTATTAGTACTCCTAAACCCATACCAATGCTTAGAAGGTGAACCACATATGACACTTAGTAGAGAATCTAACTTGCACACTAGAAGAAAACTTAGAAGAACAACTTACAATCCAACACCATAAAATGCAACAAGAATGCTATTGTTAGCAAACAAAGAGGTGTGTTTGGTGTGTTGTTAGCATTGTGTAGTGATTGTGTACTTTGTGTTTATTCGTTGTTAGACGCTAGTACTGCCGAGGAGGATATTGGAGGGGATTATTATCAAGAAGAAGAAGAATACCCCGGACCCTTTGCCAACCAAGGCAAGCCATCTTTTGATTCATACTCCCAATGCCTAGTTTTAATATTGCTTTCTACTTGTTTTAAGAAAATTGCATGATTGAATTGCTAGAGTAGAATGATAGAAGTGTAGTGATGTCTTGTTGAACAAGAGCATCAAGCTGAGTTTATCCAACTCTATTTAATAGTCATCACTCAATGTAGTTGCTTAGTCGCTAATAATATTGAGGCCATCTATAAGGGGAACTCTAGTTGAAAGTGGTGACTTGAACTTGAAACTTGAATTGGAGATTGCTCCTACATAATGGCTTTAGGAAAGAAATTAATCTTGACTAAGAACTATGAAATGTATTTCTAAATGACAACGAGTGATGTACTATGGGAGCCAACCATACCGTACGACCACATTACCCCTGAATGGGAAGGGGCTTATTCCTAGCTTGTTTATTCTAGTATGGGAGGTCTTGTTTCATCCTTTATAGAAGTATTCCATGCGTGGTTGCTTCCGAACCAAGTGGTCATTGGAAATTTTCCTTCCTGAAGATTTCCATCCGTCCGGCATTCCGGAGTGGGCAAAACTAGAGGCGCCGGAACGGGGAAATCCGTGTCTCGGGCTCTAGGGAAGGATCCTATACTAGAGTAGACAAGTGAAAGAGTTTGTTTGATTATCTGAACCCCGCATACCTTGTGTATGACGATCCGTGGATTTCTCCCGGCAGATGTATCGATTCTTGTGGGTAAAGTGTACCCCTCTGCAGAGGTTTTCAAACTATTCGAATAGCCGAGTCTGCGGTTATGGACAGTTGGCAAGCTGTACTTGACTTTTGTCAGGAATAAAAGCGACAATGGTGAACATGGTGAATGACTTGACTTGACAATGTTGACACACTTGAAGTCCTCTTTAGATTGAACTTAGAGAACTAAACTTCTTTTCTACAAATGAACATTCTTGGGAAATAAAACTAGCTTTTGCAAAGAAACTTAGTGCTTAGTCCACTATGCCAAACTTGCATACCTACTTCATCATTTCATTTATAAGATGGTTTGCGAGTGCATCCAATGTACTCATGGCTGTGTCCCTGGCTATCAACTTGGCCAGACTATGGGGAAGAATACCAGGAGGAAGGGTATGAGGAAGAGTACCAGAACTAAGCTCGTCTCCATGAGTCGCCATTTGCCTGTAGGGTGAAGGCATGGTCCCGAAGACGTTATTTCCGCTGCTATGTTGTGTTGTAATATGAACTTGGTCTCTATGACCATTGTATTTGAATCATCGTATTGTAATGTCTATGGAACTGGTTACCAACTACGTTATGTATATCGCAACAACGGCTCTGGGATTGTGGTGGAATACATAACGGGCACTTCGAATTTGTATCAAATTTGAGGTCGTCACAAGTTGTTGTCCATTATCAAATATTTATTATGGCTATATCAAAACTAGTTGTATAAGGACAATCATGAAGTAAATATATGGTAGAAAATAATATCATATATTTATTAATCATGTAGGATATAATTGCACCCTATACAAGGACCATCAATAAAAATGGTGCCATAGAAATATAAAATTAATAGATAGTACTTATACAAAATCTACAAAATTTGGCTCATGTGACACTTAATTAAAGTTCATATGGGATATCTCTTGCACTAAAAGAATATTGCATATCGGCCTTATTTGTGATGAAACAAATCCACTATGCAATCTTTGCATGATTTTTAATCGTGATTGCTCCTACATATAAAGAATCATTAAATACCATATAAAGGAATAAAAATATATAGTGTATACATGGGAGTGTATCAATTTAGAACTATAAAGATATATGAACATTAATGTAAAGATATGAATGAATGCAATAAGTAGTCGATCAATATCCAGAATTCGATGGTGGCTCTATAAAATACTCTCAAAGGAGATTTCTTGAAAGGATCCCAAATAGGTGACAAAAGAAGTATCGAAAATACAAGTAGTCTATTCTCGCATTAAGGCACTCATGGCTAGCAAAACAAGGATTATTGTTTGCCAAACTGCAATTGCTCTCATTGTACTTGTGATGATGTCTTCTAGGTTGCCATCCTCTCATGCAGGTATGCAACAATTTCCTTGTTGACTCAAGATTTTGCATATGTGAAAGAAAGCTAATTCTTGCTATATTCTTGTTTTATGTTTGTACACAAGATAACTAAATTTTTTTATGCTGTATTTCCTTGCATTTGTAGTTGGGCCATGGAAATGTGAGCCATTACAACACTGCACTGCTAAATCATGCAATGATGATTGCAAAGAAAGAGGATTCGGTGCTCATAGTTTTAGTTCCACATGTCTTAGTAAGGATAAGTGTTGCTGCCAAACTTTGCTTGCGATGCCAAAATGACATCACTGGTCGTTATCATGTTTGTGTAAGCAAATGGTGATGAATAAAAAGTTTCATGTATTTGATCAATATGTGCTTTATGAATTAATTGTTCTAAATTGAATAATTTTTCTTGTTGGACTCTGTTGTGTCAGTTTTGTGGTTCCTACTCCATGAAAATGAATATTGTACCATCACCATGTTCCATTGGACAAATGATCAGTAGTTTGGTATTTCTTGTAAGAAGTTGCATCGCGGGTGCATCGACGACCATTAGGGGTGAGACCACCCAACTTTAATGTTTGCTTTGGGGTTTCAACACTAACCAAATGATTTGACCCTTTGGAAGGCTCAAGGCCTATTGAATCTAAATGGATCTATAAGAAGAAAATAGATGCTAACAGAAATGTCTCTGTCTTTAAAGCTCGACTTGTCACAAAAGGGTTTTAACAAATTCAATGAATTGACTACGATGAGACCTTCCCTCCCATAACGATGGTTAAGTCTGTTCGAATACTCGTAGCAATCGCTGCATACTATGATTACGAAATATGGGAAATGGATGTCAAAACAGCATTCCTTAAGGGAATGCTAACTCAGGATGTACACATGGTACATCCGAAAGGTTTTGTTGATCCAGCGAGAGCAGGAAAGGTATGCAAACTTCAGCATTAAATTTATGGACTAAAGGAAGCATCACGGAGTTGGAATCACCAGTTTGTGAAGTAGTCAAGATGTTTGGCTTCATCAAGAATCCCAATGAGGCTTGTGTTTACAAGAAAAGTAAGTGGGAGCGCAGTGGCATTTCTAGTACTTTATGTGGATGGCATATTGTTAATCGGAAACAATGTACCATTTCTGAACGAGGTGAAAGATTATTTGAAAAGTAAATTTTCGATGAAGGACTCAGGCGAAGCTGCATAAATATTGGGCATTATTATCTATATAGATAGAACTAAATGCCTAATAGGGTTTAGCCAAGATACATACTTAGAAAAAGTGGTGAAAAGGTTTTTGATGGAGAATTCCAAGAAGGGAACAAACGATAACTGGTAAACCACTGAGTACAGCTTAGTGTCCATAGACCGACCAAGAGCAACAGTACATGAGTGACGTACTGTTTGCTTTGCAATCAGGTCAATCATGTATGCTATGATATGTACTCATCCTGATATGTCTTTTGATCTAAGTGCTACTAGCAGACACCAAAGTGATCTTGGAAAGGAGCACTAGGTTGTAGTGAAGAGAAACCTTAAGTATTTGAGAAGGACTAAGGATCTATTTCTAGTTTATGGAGCTGACAAAGAATTGGTGGTAAAGGGTTACATTGATGCAAGTTTTGTCACTGATCCGGATGATTCAAAATCAAAATTGGGCTATGTGTTTACACTAAATAGAGGTTCTTTTAGTTGGAATAGGTCTAATCAAGGAACTATATATCATGGAATCTCAACATAAGCAGAGTATATCACGGCTTCAAAAGCCGCAAAGGAGGGAGTTTGGATCAAGAAGTTCATGATTGAGCTTGGTGTGGTTCCAAGTGTGCAAGGACCACTGCGATCTATTGTGACAGCAATGGCGCCATTGATCAAGCCAAGGAACCAAGGTCACACCCAAAGAACAAACATATACTTCTAAAGTATCACTTAATCCGGGCGTACGTGTATGAAGGTGAAATCAAGCTATGTAAAATTCATACGGACATGAGTGTGGCAGATCCAATAACTAAGCCTTTATCACTTGCAAAGCATGTGAAACACCATGAGTCCATTGGTGTAAGACAGCTATTTGTAAACTAGATAATTAACTCTAGTGCAAGTAGGGGACTGATGGGAATATGCCCTAGAGGCAATAATACAGATTGTATTATTCATATTCCTTTGTTTATAATTAAATGTTTATATTTCATTCTATAACTGTATATTGGTTCCAAATATGAGATTTGGAGGAAAACCTAATTACACGTGTGGAATAGTAAACAACTAAGAGTTCCCTTATCTTGCCTCAAAGATTAGTTTGCATATTATCTGGTAGTCTTGTTTTCCTAACTATGGGCATAAGTAAGATGTTACAACATTGCCAATAATAAGTGGGAGCATATTGTTCAGGGATAACAATGTGGTGGACGAAACCCCGTTGACATACCATGAAACTAAGTCGTCAATACGTTGTTGGTATTTAATCACCAAAGACATTGTCATTTTTTGCTTTGGTATACCATCAGAGAAATAGACGTGGGTACCTTAAGATTGCTTTTTGCCACACTTAAAGTTATCTGTAAAAGTGTGATTACTAAAGTGATGGTGGATTACTCGGAAAGTACGCTATAGTTCTATTGTCTCAAGATTGGGATTTACTACTCTGACGATGGAGAGATATTCTCTAGGCCCGCTCAGTGTTATGATGTTCGTCATCATCTGGTCGTACACACGACTAAAGATGTTAGTCACAAGAAAATCGATGACATAGATAGAGTAAAGAGAGCACGCTGGGAAATGAGATACAACATAACAGTTTCATCTCGGGTGGTGCAAAGTATCGCTAAGTAAACCAAAACCCAAATGGACATTGTAACGGTTCACAAGATAAAGATCCCCGTGTCATATGTAGGGATCATTGCAGTGATTCAAGAGCATGCATATGATCATTGTCATGGAAATGTGTCCGGGCAAGTCTACATATATCCGAACCCATTGGGAAACACACTTAGGAGTTTTTCATCTATTGAATATGAGTTCACTATGAGATCAAAGAGAGGGGGATACTCCAAAAGTGATTCGAGGAAGTATCGGAATGGTTCCATTATATCACAGATGGTTCCAGAAGGCTCTGAAACCCTACCGGTGATACAAAGGATGTGTTGGAATGAAATTAGGTCAAACTGGTCAATTTATGGAAAGTCAAGAATATATCATAAGGTCAAACACCGGAGGTGGACCACCATGTTCCTGGGTACGCATGGGCCCACCCCTGGCCGGCCACACCACTAGCGGGTGGATTCCAAGTCAAAGACTCCACCCTTAGGGCGGTTTGGTAAAGGGGATGAGTTCCTACTGGAACTCGGACCCCCCCTAAGTTTTGAAAGTGGAGAAGGCAATTCGAGTTTGACCCCAAATCCTTCTCCTACTTGGCCAAGGGGAGGCCGGTCGGTCCTAGGGGTCCTGGCCACGTATATAAAGGGGCAGGGGTGCCCTAGGCACTCCAATCCATAGAACCCCGTGCCCTAAATCCTAGCGCTGATCGACCACCGCCACCACATCTGACTCCGGCCACATGCCGCCGCTTGCCGGCCCCTGCTCGCCACCACCGGTCACCCTCGTCATTGTTGCTTCATCGTTGTCGACTTCTCCTCTCTCTCTCTCCCGCAAATTGTTGCCCGTCTTCTACCCCGATTCCATCGGTGACAAGGAAGCGCTACAGGATCTTCACCGACATATTCTGCGTAGTCCGTGTGCTTGATCACACATTCGACGCGACGATGCCAAGCCTGTACATGTGCATACCATCAGAGGTGTTGAACGTGTGATACTAGATCGTGGGAGCCAAAGAAGGATAATACATCTTATCACGACTAACTAAGGTTAGTTATAGTAATCGACTCGTGACTTCATCAACCTCGTCATTGGCAAACTCTTCCACTAGTTTGATCAACTTGGTACATGATTTGTTGCCTCCTCCTTTCAAGCTTGATCTTAGTTTAAGCGCTAGAATTTTTTTTGTGTAGCGCGATCCCCAACATAACAACATTTAGATATATTCATACATGCAACATGTAATGTTTCAATATCTACGATGTGATTATGGATCTATAAATTACCTCTCCTAAGAAATGAATTAATGTGAAATAAATGAATGATTCAAAAGGACATTTGCTACACATTAATTGTGCAAGGATTTACTTCAGCCTTTATAAAACCATCAATGAATATGATCTAAATGAAACATCCAAAATAATTACATAGTATATATTTATAAATATAAAAAACAAATAGGATATGTGCCATTTATTTGAACTTAATAAGATACAATATCTTTCAGTAGTACTTTGCAATCAACATTTGATACGAGGAAATACATGTAAAATATTGCTAATGCATGAGGCCGAACCTTGATAGAATCTACATGACTATGAACATTTGTTACTAAATAGAGGAATATAAATAAATAGTCTATACAAAAGTGGGTGTACATAAGTTTAGAACAATAAATATAAGTGAAGAATAATTTAGAGATATAATAGAATGTCTTGTTATCCATTATCAAATATTTATTATGGCTATATCCAAACTAGTTGTATAAGGACAATCATGAAGTAAATATATGGTAGAAAATAATATCATATATTTATTAATCATGTAGGATATAATTGCACCCTATACAAGGACCATCAATAAAAATGGTGCCAAAGAAATATAAAATTAATAGATAGTACTTATACAAAATCTACAAAATTTGGCTCATGTGACACTTAATGTGACACTTAATTAAAGTTCATATGGGATATCTCTTGCACTAAAACAATATTGCATATCAGCCTTATTTCTGATGAAACAAATCCACTGTGCAATTTTTGCATGATTTTTAATCGTGATTGCTCCTACATATAAAGAATCATTAAATACCATATAAAGGAATAAAAATATATAGTGTATACATGGGAGTGTATCAATTTAGAACTATAAAGATATATGAACATTAATGTAAAGATATGAATGAATGCAATAAGTAGACGATCAATATCTAGAATTCGATGGTGGCTCTATAAAATACTGTCAAAGGAGATTTCTTGAAAGGATCCCAAATAGGTGACAAAAGAAGTATCGAAAATACAAGTAGTCTATTCTCGCATTAAGGCACTCATGGCTAGCAAAACAAGGATTATTGTTTGCCAAACTGCAATTGCTCTCATTGTACTTGTGATGATGTCTTCTAGGTTACCATCCTCTCATGCAGGTATGCAACAATTTCCTTGTTGACTCAAGATTTTGCATATGTGAAAGAAAGCTAATTCTTGCTATATTCTTGTTTTATGTTTGTACACAAGATAACTAAATTGTTTATGCTATATTTCCTTGCATTTGTAGTTGGGCCATGGAAATGTGAGCCATTACAACACTGCACTGCTAAATCATGCAATGATGATTGCAAAGAAAGAGGATTCGGTGCTCATAGTTTTAGTTCCACATGTCTTACTAAGGATAAGTGTTGCTACCAAACTTTGCTTGCGATGCCAAAATGACATCACTGGTTGTTATCATGTTTGTGTAAGCAAATGGTGATGAATAAAAAGTTTCATGTATTTGATCAATATGTGCTTTATGAATTAATTGTTCTAAATTGAATAATTTTTCTTGTTGGACTCTGTTGTGTCAGTTTTGTGGTTCCTACTCCATGAAAATGAATATTGTACCATCACCATGTTCCATTGGACAAATGATCAGTAGTTTGGTATTTCTTGTAAGAAGTTGCATCGCGGGTGCATCGACGAACATTAGGGGTGAGACCACCCAAATTTAATGTTTGCTTTGGGGTTTCAACACTAACCAAATGATTTGACCCTTTGGAAGGCTCAAGGCCTATTGAATCTAAATGGATCTATAAGAAGAAAATAGATGCTAACAGAAATGTCTCTGTCTTTAAAGCTCGACTTGTCACAAAAGTGTTTTAACAAATTCAATGATTTGACTACGATGAGACCTTCCCTCCCATAACGATGGTTAAGTTTGTTCAAATACTCATAGCAATCGCTGCATACTATGATTACGAAATATGGGAAATGGTTGTCAAAATAGCATTCCTTAAGGGACTGCTAACTCAGGATGTACACATGGTACATCCGAAAGGTTTTGTTGCTCTAGCGAGAGCAGGAAAGGTATGCAAACTTCAGCATTCAATTTATGGACTAAAGCAAGCATCACGGAGTTGGAATCAACAGTTTGTGAAGTAGTCAAGATGTTTGGCTTCATCAAGAATCCCAATGAGGCTTGTGTTTACAAGAAAGTAAGTGGGAGCGCAGTGGCATTTCTAGTACTTTATGTGGATGGCATATTGTTAATCGGAAACAATGTACCATTTCTGAACAAGGTGAAAGATTATTTGAAAAGTAAATTTTCGATGAAGGACTTAGGTGAAGCTGCATAAATATTGGGCATTATTATCTATATAGATAGAACTAAACGCCTAATAGGGTTTAGCCAAGATACATACTTAGAAAAAGTGGTGAAAAGGTTTTAGATGGAGAATTCCAAGAAGGGAACAAACGATAACTGGTAAACCACTGAGTACAGCTTAGTGTCCACAGACCGACCAAGAGTAACAGTACATGAGTGAGGTATTGTTTGCTTTGCAATCAGGTCAATTATGTATGCTATGATATGCACTCATCCTGATGTGTCTTTTGATCTAAGTGCTACTAGCAGACACCAAAGTGATCTTGGAAAGGAGCACTAGGTTGCAGTGAAGAGAAACCTTAAGTATTTGAGAAGGACTAAGGATCTATTTCTAGTTTATGGAGCTGACAAAGAATTGGTGGTAAAGGGTTACATTGATGCAAGTTTTGTCACTGATCCAGATGATTCAAAATCGAAATTGGGATCTGTGTTTACACTAGACAGAGGTGCTTTTAGTTGGAATAGGTCTAATCAAGGAACTATATATCGTGGAATCTCAACATAAGCAGAGTATATCATGGCTTCAGAAGCCGCAAAGGAGGGAGTTTGGATCAAGAAGTTCATGATTGAGCTTGGTGTGGTTCCAAGTGTGCAAGGACCACTGCGATCTATTGTGACAGCAATGGCGCCATTGATCAAGCCAAGGAACCAAGGTCACCACCAAAGAACAAACATATACTTCTAAAGTATCACTTAATCCGGGCGTACGTGTATGAAGGTGAAATCAAGCTATGTAAAATTCATACGGACATGAATATGGCAGATCCATTAACTAAGCCTTTATCGCTTGCAAAGAATGTGAAACACCGTGAGTCCATTGGTGTAAGACAGCTATTTGTAAACTAGATAATTAACTCTAGTGCAAGTAGGGGACTGATGGGAATATGCCCTAGAGGCAATAATACAGATTGTATTATTCATATTCCTTTGTTTATAATTAAATGTTTATATTTAATTCTATAACTGTATATTGGTTCCAAATATGAGATTTGGAGGAAAACCTAATTACACGTGTGGAATAGTAAACAACTAAGAGTTCCCTTATCTTGCCTCAAAGATTAGTTTGCATATTATCTGGTAGTCTTGTTTTCCTAACTATGGGCATAAGTAAGATGTTACAACATTGCCAATAATAAGTGGGAGCATATTGTTCAGGGATAACAATGTGGTGGACGAAACCCCGTTGACATACCATGAAACTAAGTCGTCAATACGTTGTTGGTATTTAATCACCAAAGACATTGTCATTTTTTGCTTTGGTATACCATGAGAGAAATAGACGTGGGTACCGAAAGATTGCTTTTTGCCACACTTAAAGTTATCTGTAAAAGTGTGATTACTAAAGTGATGGTGGATTACTCGGAAAGTACGCTATAGTTCTATTGTCTTAAGATTGGGATTTACTACTCTGACGATGGAGAGATATTCTCTAGGCCCGCTCAGTGTTATGATGTTCGTCATCATCTGGTCGTACACATGACTAAAGATGTTAGTCACAAGAAAATCGATGACATAGATAGAGTAAAGAGAGCACACTGGGAAATGAGATACAACATAATAGTTTCATCTCGGGTGGTGCAAAGTATCGCTAAGTAAACCAAAACCCAAATGGACATTGTAACGGTTCACAAGATAAAGATCCCCATGTCATATGTAGGGATCATTGCAGTGATTCAAGAGCATGCATATGATCATTGTCATGGAAATGTGTCCGGGCAAGTCTACATATATCCGAACCCATTGGGAGACACACTTAGGAGTTTTTCATCTATTGAATATGAGTTCGCTATGAGATCAAAGAGAGAGGGATACTCCAAAAGTGATTCGAGGAAGTATCGGAATGGTTCCATTATATCACAGATGGTTCCAGAAGGCTCTGAAACCCTACCGGTGATACAAAGGATGTGTTGGAATGAAATTAGGTCAAACTGGTCAATTTATGGAAAGTCAAGAATATATCATAAGGTCAAACACCGGAGGTGGACCACCATGTTCCTGGGTACGCATGGGCCCACCCCTGGCCGGCCACACCACTAGCGGGTGGATTCCAAGTCAAAGACTCCACCCTTAGGGCGGTTTGGTAAAGGGGATGAGTTCCTACTGGAACTCGGACTCCCCCTAAGTTTTGAAAGTGGAGAAGGAATTCGAGTTTGACCCCAAATCCTTCTCCTACTTGGCCAAGGGGAGGCCGGTCGGTCCTAGGGGTCCAGGCCACGTATATAAAGGGGCAGGGGTGCCCTAGGCACTCCAATCCATAGAACCCCGCGCCCTAAATCCTAGCGCTGATCGACCACCGCCACCACATCTGACTCCGGCCACATGCCGCTGCTTGCCGGCCCCTGCTTGCCACCACCGGTCACCCTCGTCATTGTCGCTTCATCGTTGTCGACTTCTCCTCTCTCTCTCTCCCGCAAATTGTTGCCCGTCTTCTACCCCGATTCCATCGGTGACGCGGAAGCGCTACAGGATCTTCACTGACATATTCTGCGTAGTCCGTGTGCTTGATCACACATTCGACGCGACGATGCCAAGCCTGTACATGTGCATACCATCAGAGGTGTTGCACGTGTGATACTAGATCGTGGGAGCCAAAGAAGGATAATACATCTTATCACGGCTAACTAAGGTTAGTTATAGTAATCGACTCGTGACTTCATCAACCTCGTCATTGGCAAACTCTTCCACTAGTTTGATCAACTTGGTACATGATTTGTTGCCTCCTCCTTTCAAGCTTGATCTTAGTTTAAGCGCTAGAATTTTTTTTTGTAGCGCGATCCCCAACATAACAACATTTAGATATATTCATACATGCAACATGTAATGTTTCAATATCTACGATGTGATTATGGATCTATAAATTACCTCTCCTAAGAAATGAATTAATGTGAAATAAATGAATGATTCAAAAGGACATTTGCTACACATTAATTGTGCAAGGATTTACTTCAGCCTTTATAAAACCATCAATGAATATGATCTAAATGAAACATCCAAAATAATTACATAGTATATATTTATAAATATAAAAAACAAATAGGATATGTGCCATTTATTTGAACTTAATAAGATACAATATCTTTCAGTAGTACTTTGCAATCAACATTTGATACGAGGAAATAAATGTAAAATATTGCTAATGCATGAGGCCGAACCATGATTGAATCTACATGACTATGAACATTTGTTACTAAATAGAGGAATATAAATAAATAGTCTATACAAAAGTGGGTGTACATAAGTTTAGAACAATAAAGATAAGTGAAGAATAATTTAGAGATATAATAGAATGTGTTGTTATCCATTATCAAATATTTATTATGGCTATATCCAAACTAGTTGTATAAGGACAATCATGAAGTAAATATATGGTAGAAAATAATATCATATATTTATTAATCATGTAGGATATAATTGCACCCTATACAAGGACCATCAATAAAAATGGTGCCAAAGAAATATAAAATTAATAGATAGTACTTATACAAAATATACAAAATTTGGCTCATGTGACACTTAATGTGACACTTAATTAAAGTTCATATGGGATATCTCTTGCACTAAAAGAATATTGCATATCAGCCTTATTTGTGATGAAACAAATCCACTGTGCAATTTTTGCATGATTTTTAATCGTGATTGCTCCTACATATAAAGAATCATTAAATACCATATAAAGGAATAAAAATATATAGTGTATACATGGGAGTGTACCAATTTAGAACTATAAAGATATATGAACATTAATGTAAAGATATGAATGAATGCAATAAGTAGACGATCAATATCTAGAATTCGATGGTGGCTCTATAAAATACTCTCAAAGGAGATTTCTTGAAAGGATCCCAAATAGGTGACAAAAGAAGTATCAAAAATACAAGTAGTCTATTCTCGCATTAAGGCACTCATGGCTAGCAAAACAAGGATTATTGTTTGCCAAACTGCAATTGCTCTCATTGTACTTGTGATGATGTCTTCTAGGTTGCCATCCTCTCATGCAGGTATGCAACAATTTCCTTGTTGACTCAAGATTTTGCATATGTGAAAGAAAGATAATTCTTGCTATATTCTTGTTTTATGTTTGTACACAAGATAACTAAATTGTTTATGCTATATTTCCTTGCATTTGTAGTTGGGCCATGGAAATGTGAGCCATTACAACACTGCACTGCTAAATCATGCAATGATGATTGCAAAGAAAGAGGATTCGGTGCTCATAGTTTTAGTTCCACATGTCTTACTAAGGATAAGTGTTGCTACCAAACTTTGCTTGCGATGCCAAAATGACATCACTGGTTGTTATCATGTTTGTGTAAGCAAATGGTGATGAATAAAAAGTTTCATGTATTTGATCAATATGTGCTTTATGAATTAATTGTTCTAAATTGAATAATTTTTCTTGTTGGACTCTGTTGTGTCAGTTTTGTGGTTCCTACTCCATGAAAATGAATATTGTACCATCACCATGTTCCATTGGACAAAAGATCAGTAGTTTGGTATTTCTCGTAAGAAGTTGCATCGCGGGTGCATCGACGACCATTAGGGGTGAGACCACCCAAATTTAATGTTTGCTTTGGGGTTTCAACACTAACCAAATGATTTGACCCTTTGGAAGGCTCAAGGCCTATTGAATCTAAATGGATCTATAAGAAGAAAATAGATGCTAACAGAAATGTCTCTGTCTTTAAAGCTCGACTTGTCACAAAAGTGTTTTAACAAATTCAATGATTTGACTACGATGAGACCTTCCCTCCCATAACGATGGTTAAGTTTGTTCGAATACTCGTAGCAATCGCTGCATACTATGATTACAAAATATGGGAAATGGATGTCAAAATAGCATTCCTTAAGGGAATGCTAACTCAGGATGTACACATGGTACATCCGAAAGGTTTTGTTGATCTAGCGAGAGTAGGAAAGGTATGCAAACTTCAGCATTCAATTTATGGACTAAAGCAAGCATCACTGAATTGGAATCACTAGTTTGTGAAGTAGTCAAGATGTTTGGCTTCATCAAGAATCCCAACGAGGCTTGTGTTTACAAGAAAGTAAGTGGGAGCGCAGTGGCATTT
Source organism: Dactylis glomerata (assembly GCA_007115705.1). NCBI lineage: Eukaryota > Viridiplantae > Streptophyta > Magnoliopsida > Poales > Poaceae > Dactylis > Dactylis glomerata. Next base: position 8,860,661 of record QXEO01000220.1, on the reverse strand, counting down.
CTAGTACTTTATGTGGATGGCATATTGTTAATCGTAAACAATGTACCATTTCTGAACAAGGTGAAAGATTATTTGAAAAGTAAATTTTCGATGAAGGACTTAGGTGAAGCTGCATAAATATTGGGCATTATTATCTATATAGATAGAACTAAACGCCTAATAGGGTTTAGCCAAGATACATACTTAGAAAAAGTGGTGAAAAGGTTTTAGATGGAGAATTCCAAGAAGGGAACAAACGATAACTGGTAAACCACTGAGTACAGCTTTGTGTCCACAGACCGACCAAGAGTAACAGTACATGAGTGAGGTATTGTTTGCTTTGCAATCAGGTCAATTATGTATGCTATGATATGCACTCATCCTGATGTGTCTTTTGATCTAAGTGCTACTAGCAGACACCAAAGTGATCTTGGAAAGGAGAACTAGGTTGCAGTGAAGAGAAACCTTAAGTATTTGAGAAGGACTAAGGATCTATTTCTAGTTTATGGAGCTGACAAAGAATTGGTGGTAAAGGGTTACATTGATGCAAGTTTTGTTACTAATCCGGATGATTGAAAATCGAAATTGGGATCTGTGTTTACACTAAACAGAGGTGCTTTTAGTTGGAAGAGGTCTAATCAAGGAACTATATATCGTGGAATCTCAACATAAGCAGAGTATATCATGGCTTCAGAAGCCGCAAAGGAGGGAGTTTGGATCAAGAAGTTCATGATTGAGCTTGGTGTGGTTCCAAGTGTGCAAGGACCACTGCGATCTATTGTGACAGCAATGGTGCCATTGCTCAAGCCAAGGAACCAAGGTCACACCCAAAGAACAAACATATACTTCTAAAGTATCACTTAATCCGGGCGTACGTGTATGAAGGTGAAATCAAGCTATGTAAAATTCATACGGACATGAATGTGGCAGATCCATTAACTAAGCCTTTATCGCTTGCAAAGAATGTGAAACACCGTGAGTCCATTGGTGTAAGACAGCTATTTATAAACTAGATAATTAACTCTAGTGCAAGTAGGGGACTGATGGGAATATGCCCTAGAGGCAATAATACAGATTGTATTATTCATATTCCTTTGTTTATAATTAAATGTTTATATTTCATTCTATAACTGTATATTGGTTCTGAATATGAGATTTGGAGGAAAACCTAATTACATGTGTGGAATAGTAAACAACTAAGAGTTCCCTTATCTTGCCCTAAAGATTAGTTTGCATATTGTCTGGTAGTCTTGTTTTCCTAACTATGGGCATAAGTAAGATGTTACAACATTGCCAATAATAAGTGGGAGCATATTGTTCAGGGATAACAATGTGGTGGACGAAACCCCGTTGACATACTGACAAGGGTATAGATAATAGGGCCTGTTACCTGAGTACCCCTGAGGCCCGTTAAGCTAGGCCCAAGTATTATCCTAGTCGAAATACAAGTTCATGTCGTATACCGATGTTGTAATATGTATCGGACCCCTCCCGATCCTTGAGACCTGGCCACCTATATATAGGGGCCAGGAGAGGACGGTGAGGGACAGATTGAAAGCAAGCCAAGTTCATCACCACGTTTACTTTCGATACACACCTTGTTTGACTGCTTTACCTTCGAGTTCATCTGACGCCCTACTTCCCCGATCCTAAGTCCTTCATCTAGGACATTTGTCGAGTTAACCCTCGTCAATTGGCGCCGACCGTGGGGACTCTGGGCGTTGGAATTATGAATTCGACGGTTTTTTCACTTTTAGCCAACAGCAATCCAGAAGTCGACGAAAATCAAAAGATGGAGTTGACGATCGGAAGTTTGAGCGTCTACGTCGGACCTTCAGGTTCGAATCGCCTTTCGGATCCGGCGAGATTAGGTCCGTCGGCAAGCAAAACCAAGACAATCACAATGTCTGGATCATCTGCGGGCTCTTCCAGCAAGGTAAACTCGCTGGTCAGTTTCGCAGCAACAGAAAATATGCAAAAGAAAATCGAGGAATTCGATGGAACTCGGAAAGAACCCGACGTGGAAGTAACAATAGGCAAGTCACACAATAGTCAAAGGGACTTCGCCACCGGAAGCAGTGGCGTCTCCAGAAGCATACACCAGTTATGTGTCATTATCACTAAGGCAACAGAAGAGAATGATCACGCAAATAATGGGGAAGTCGACATGCAAGTCGACAAACTCAGGAGCAACGGTAAGAAGGAGAAGGAGAAAATTCATGTCTCCACCGGGGAGTGGAGAATCATCATGTCAGCCATTAATCATGGCACGGAAGTACCTGCCGATTCAAGAAGAAAAGTTCTGATGGGGTATCAATACGCACTACACCAACGCGGAAAGAAGTTGAGGGAGGAAAAATACAAGTTTATGAGAAGCCAAGAAAACAATAGCGTATCAAGTGGAGGATATTGGGATGAATACAGTGATGCATCAGAGTCCAGCATAGAAAGGCATAGAGACCCGAAGCACAGTAGAAGGACAATAGCATGGGCAAGAGAAGAAAGCCATATAAAAAGTATAAGTGCACATCCATCAGATGATGAAGAGGATTTTGTGCAAGAAACACCAGAGGCGGCATTGGTAGCAGCACAGGCGTACCTATTAACTACGCAACCAAAGCCTGGAGATCGACGGGAGCACATGCATCAAGCCGCAATACGAAGCCTCGGGTTGGTACAAGACAAGCTAAGGAAACATCTTCCAGATAAAAAGGCGAAATATCATAAGGAGAAGCGAAAGGAAGAACTTAAGCGCCAACCTTCGCGAAATGAAACAAGCGAGTCGTCAGGCGATGAAAAGCGTAAAACACGAAAGGAGGATGCAAGGAATATAATAGCGCAAGCAAGAGTAAACAATGCGCGCTACACATGGAAAGAAGAAAATTACAAAGACGACAAAAGAGAGATGGGCACGCTATGCTTTACCCGAAGGGTTCGCAGAACGCGGGTACCCAAAGGATTCAAGCTGCCACACGATCAGCAAAAGTATGATGGGTCGCAAGAACCCACGCTATGGTTATTAGATTACCTGCAAGCAGTACAAATACTAAGAGGAATGAGAGCAATGGCAATGCAAAGTTTGCAGTTATACCTCACCGGCGTTGCGCGGTCCTGGTTAAATACTCTACCCAATGATTCCATCGGGAGTTGGGGAGAAGTAGAGAGCCAATTCGCAAGAAATTTTCGCTCAACATACAAGCGCCCAACGTCACTGGAAGAAATCAAGTCGTGCGTACAGAGGAAAGACGAAACTCTGCGCTCTTACGTACAACAGTGGAGTGTAATCAAAAATTCTACAGAAGACATCTCCGACGAGCGGGCAATAGATGCTTTTTCGGCTGGCCTTCATCGTTCGGACCTCGTGGAAGAGGTAGGGAGAACAAAGCCTAGGATAGTATCGGAATTAATGGAAGTAGCCAACAGATTCGCCGATGGAGAGGACGCATATAACAATAAACGGGGACGTTCACCAGAAGTCGACAGAGCAAGCAGGCGAAGGCGAAGATACCGCAATGAAGATAGCCACACAAGGCGAAATCAGATAGCCGCTGGATATGAAAGAAGGGACGAGGAAGGCTATGAAAGCAGGGAGTTTCAGGAAAGAGGTAATCATGGAGTAGAAAAGCCAAAGTACTCCGGCCCGTCAGTGGAGGACATGCTCCATGGACCTTGTCGCATCCACTATGCGTACCTAGATGGGAAGAGAGTTTATAATCACCAGATGAAGGATTGCAGAACTTTCCTGAGGTTGCAAAGTGCCATGGACTCGAACCAAGGAGCACGTCACGGAGGAAAGAGTACAAGTCAGGGATATCAAGTACAGCGTCTAGCAAAACATCTGGAGTCAAAAGTATATATATCTGCAATGATTCAACCGGTGCCAAAATCCAAGAAGGAACGGAAGAGCATCTCCAGACAAGTAAATCTAGCAATATCATCACCACCAGCTACTACAGAGTACTTGAGATGGTTCTATCAACCAGTTAGGTTCAGCAGAGCAGACCACCCGAGGAAAGTGCCCAGGCCAGGGCACACGCCAATCGTGCTAAAGGCGCAAATAGGGGGGTACGATGTCGGGCGAGTATTCATAGACACAGGAAGCAGCATAAACTTATTATACGCAAGAACCCTGAAGGCAATGTGCATCTCATTGGAAAGCCTAAAGCCAACAGAGTGTTCCTTCCACGGAATAGTACCAGGAGGCGCAAATTACCCCCTCGGGAAAATAGAACTCGATGTTTGCTTCGGCAATAGCAGCAATTATCATAGAGAAAAATTAGAGTTTGAAGTCATGGACTGGCCTTCACAGTATCATGCAATCCTGGGGCACCCAACATTTGCAAAGTTCATGGTAGTACCTCACTACGCATATCTCATGCTCAAAATTCCAGGACCCAAAGGAACAATCACGGTACAAGGCAACTTCGAAGTATCCAACACTTGCGACAAAGAATTCAACAGGCTGGCGCAAACTTTTGGCATGACAGCGGAATACGCAAGGATGAAGGGCGAAACTGACCACAACGTGCTACCCGACATTGGGCGATCCCTGCCAGATCAAGCTTTCGATGCAACCCAAGACTCGAAGAAAATCCAGGTCCACCCTACGGACCCGAACAAGACCACCTCCATAGCAGTAAACTTGGATCCCACATAGGAAAGCGTGCTCGTCGAGTTCCTCCATGAGCGCTGGGAAATCTTCGCCTGGTGTCCTTCAGACATGCCAGGGGTTCCCAGGGAACTCGTCGAGCACACACTAAATGTGGATCCTAAAGCAAAACTAGTCAAGCAACCACTGCGACGATTTGACGAACCCAAAAGGAAAGCTATAGCATCTGAGCTACACAGACTAGAAAATGCAGGACTCATCCGAGAAATCAAAGCATCTACTTGGGTGTCCAATCCAGTCATTGTCCCCAAGAAAAACACAGACGTACAAAGAGTGTGTGTCGACTGCACATCTCTCAATAAGCACTATCCAAAGGATCCCTTCCCTCTACCTCGCATTGATCAGATAATAGACTCAACAGCGGGGTGCGCAAGGCTTTCCTTCCTGGATGCATATTCTGGTTACAACCAGATCAAGCTAAAGAAAGATGACAAGGAAAAAACAGCTTTTATCACACCATACGGCGTGTTCTGCTATCAAGTCATGCCTTTCGGCTTAAAAAACGCAGGAGCAACCTACCAGTGGATGATGTAAAACTGCATTGGAAGTCAAATAGGATGCAACATTCAAGTCTACATCGACGACGTGGTCATCACCACAAGAAAAGAAGAGTCCTTAATCAGTGATTTGGCAAAAACCTTCGACAACTTAAACAGGTACAAGCTCAAGCTTAACCCGACAAAATGTTCTTTCGGCGTGTCAGCAGGACAACTTTTGGGATTCCTGGTATCAGCAAGAGGAATAGAAGCAAACCCAGAAAAGATCCAAGCAATACTAACAATGGGGAAACCAATAAAACTGCACGACGTACAGAAGCTCGCAGGGCGCATCGCGGCACTAAGTCGATTTGTCAAAAGGTTAGGAGAAAAAGCACTCCCTTTCTATGCACTTATGAAAAAATCAGACGACAAATTCGAGTGGACGGAAGAAGCGGATACAGCTTTCGCACAATTGAAAAAAGTGCTCTCCACACCACCGGTGCTGGTCGCACCAAATGAAAAAGAGCCGCTACTACTGTATATTGCAGCAACACATCAAGTGGTGAGTACAGTATTAGTAGTTGATACGTCTCAAACGTATCTATAATTTTTGATGCTCCATGCTTGTTCTTACACCATTTGCTTAGTGTTTTGTTACACTTCGTGGCGTTTTTATGCATTTTCCGGAACTAACCTATTAACAAGATGCCACAGTGCCAGTTCCCTGTTTTCTGCTATTTTTGTGTTTTAGAAAAGTTACATAGGAAATATTCTCGGAATTGGATGAACCAAAAGCCAAACATCCAGATATTTAACGAATCTTCCAGAAAACCGAAGAGGAGACGGAAGCGATCCCGAGGCTGGCCTCACCAGCAGGGGGCACGGCCCAGGCCCTGGCTGTGCTGCCCTATGGTGAGACCCCCTGGTCCACTTCTGATTCTGCCCCTTCGCCTATAAAGACCCCCCGACGGGAAAAACCTAAAGACCTGATCACTTTTCCAGAAACATATCGCGATCCGCCGCCGTCGTCAACCCGAGATCGGGAGGGTCCAGAAGCTCTTCCCGGCACCCTGCCGGAGAGGGGAATCGCCACCAGAGGTCTTCTTCATCGCCATGCTTGCCTCCAGCGCGATGAGTGAGTAGTCTACCTTGGACTATGGGTCCATAGCAGTAGCTAGATGGTTGTCTTCTCCACCATGTGCTTCATGTTTAGATCTCGTGAGCTGCCTTACATGATCAAGATCACCGTTATGTAATTCTACATGTTGTGTTTGTTGGGATCCGATGAATATTGGTGTTATGATTGAGTTGATGTGCTGAATATTATCTTATGTTATCTCTATGTTGTTTATGATCTTGCATGCTCTCCGTTGTTAGTAGCTATCTTGGCCAAGTAGATACTAGTGACTCCAAGAGGGGGTATTTATGCTCGATAGTTGGGTTCATGCCTCTATTTAATCTGGGGGAGTGACAGAAACCTCTAAGGTTGTAGATGTGCTGTTGCCACTAGGGAGAAAACAACATTCTTATGTCCAAGGACATATTCTTTGTTTACATTACACACTTTGCTTAATGCAGTTATCTGTTGTTCGCAACTTAATATTCACGGGGTCCTCGGATGATTCCCCGTGGGTGGATTATTCATCATAGATGCAGTTGGATGGCGGTCTATGTATCTTGTTGTAATGCCTAGAGTAAATCTCATAGTGACCCTCTTGACATATGCACGTTATCTTTATTCTATCAATTGCCCAACTGTAATTTGTTTACCTAGCATGTTGTTATTTATCTTATGGAGAGACACCACTAGTGAACTGTGGACCCCGGTCCAATTTCCTTTACATTGCTATCACCTGTTTACTTTACTCGCACTGTTTACTTTCTCACATACTACTATTGCTTTCCACTCGATACGCTCATTCCTTTGTTTACAGCAAACCGGTGAGATTGACAACCTTATCGTAAGTTGGTAGCAAAGTTCTTGGTTGTGTTGTGTGCAGGTTCCACGTTGCTGCTGGTGCAAAGCAAAGCCCTGGACGAGGCGCCTTATAAATTGTCCAGAGCTGTCGCAAAGCTAGCAGGCATCACCTTCTGGAGTTTGGCTTTTTCCTACTGGATTGATATACCTTGGTTTCATAACTGAGGGAAAACTTGCTGTTGTGCTCATCACACCTTCTCTTGGGGTTTCCAACTCGCCGGTCATTTACATCATCAACACCGCGCCACCAACAAGTTTTTCTGGCGCCATTGCTGGGGAAAAAGAAGACTTCTGCAAGGGGAGTTTCACACGCACATCCTTTACTTTGTTTTAGTTTTACTTTACTTTATTTTTACTTGCATCATTTTATCAAAAACACAAAAATGTTAGTTTCCTTATAGTTGTTGCTTTTACTTATCTGCTTTTAGCTTTGCTAGAATGGCTACTCCTGAAAACACCAAGTTGTGTGATTTTACTGGCACTAATAATAGTGATTTTATCTGCACTCCTATTGCGCCACCTGATCCTGCTGCAAATTTTTATGAGATTAAGTACTGATGATGTTGCAGCTCATCTCAACAATTTTGTTGAGCTATGTGAGATGCAGAAATATAAGGATGTAGAGAGTGATATTATTAAGCTTAAGTTGTTTCCTTTTTCTTTGAGAGGAAAAGCTAAGGATTGATTGCTATCTTTGCCTAAAAATAGTATTGATTCATGGGCTAAGTGTAAGGATGCTTTTATTGGAAGATACTATCCTCCTGCTAAGATTATAGCTTTATGTAGCAATATTATGAAGTTTAGCCAGTTTCATAATGAACATGTTGCTCAGGCTTGGGAAAGAATGAAATCTATGATAAAGAATTGTCCCACTCATGGACTGACTACTTGGATGATCGTCCAAACTTTTTATGCAGGACTAAATTTTTCTTCAAGGAACCTATTGGATTCAGCTGCTGGAGGCACTTTTATGTCCCTTACATTGGGCACTGCAACAAAGCTTCTCGACAATATGATGGTAAATTATTCTGAATGGCACACCGAGAGAGCTCCACAAGGTAAGAAGGTAAATTCTGTTGAGGAAACCTCTTCCTTGAGTGATAAGATTGATACTATAATGCTTATGCTTTCTAATGATAGAACTCATGTTGATCCTAATAATGTTCCTTTAACCACTTTGGTTGCTCAAGAAGAGCATGTTGATGTAAACTTCATTAGAAATAATAATTTTAACAACAATGCTTATAGGAACAATTTTGCTAGTAACAATTATAGGCCGTATCCTTCTACCAATGGTAATGGTTATGGCAACTCTTATGGTAATTTCTCCATCAACACTAGGGCTGCGCCCTCCGAGCTTGAAGTCATGCTCAAGGACTTCATCGGTAAGCAAACTGCTTTTAACAAGTCCGTTGAGGAAAAGTTAGGCAAAATTGATATTCTTGCTTCTAAAGTTGATAGCCTTACTCATGATGTTGAACTTCTGAAATTAAAAGTGTTGCCTAATGATGTGAAGGGGAACAATACTTTTGCCACTACTAATGCTATCCAAGTTAGAATTGATGAAAATGTTAGGATGTTAGCAGAATTGCATGCCAGGTGGGAAAGAGAAGATGAGATGGCTAGAAAGATGAAGGCATGTACCATTACTACCTCTAATGATGTTGTTCCAAATGCTAGCAATCCTCTTACTTTGATTGGTGTAGAGAAAACTTCCACTCCTTGTGCTAAAAAGCCTAAAACTGCTAAAACCTTTTCTCAAAAGAGTGCTGATTTTTTTGGAGTGTGGGAGATGATAGCTCTATTTCCTTTAATGATTTTGATGTTGATGGCTGCAATATATCTGAAGTTATTTTTTTCTTGCAAAAGCTTGCTTTGAGTCCCAATGCTAGTTCTTTAAATGTTGCTTTTACTAAGCATATTACCAATGCTCTTATGAAAATTAGGGATGAAAAGTTGAAGCAAAAAGCTTCTATTCCCAAGAAGTTAGAAGATGGTTGGGAACCCATTATTGATATGCATGTTAATGGTTTTGATTGCCATGCTTTATGTGATCTAGGTGCTAGTATTTCTATCATGCCTAGAAAAATTTATGATATGCTTGATTTACCACCGCTTGAAAAGTGTTATTATGATGTTCCTATTGCTGATGTTGCTAGGAACAAACCTTTGGGAAGGATTAATGATTTTCTTATTATGGTTAACAATAAACTTGTTCCCGTTGATTTTCTTGTCATGGATGTTGAATGCAATGCTTCATGTCCTATTATTTTGGGAAGACCTTTTCTTTGAACTGTAGGTGCCATCATTGATATGAGGGAAGGCACTATCAAAAATCAATTCCCACTCAAGAAAGGTATGGAACACTTCCCTAGAAAGAGGAAGAAACTAATTTTTTACTCTATTCTTAGAGCAAATTATGAACTTGATGCTTCATCACTTGATATTACTTGATTCGCACTTTCTGCGCCTAGCTCAAAGGCGTTAAAGAAAAGCACTCTTGGGAGATAACCCAATGTTTTACTTTAAGTTCTTTTTCTTTTATTTGAGTCTTGGAAGTTATTACTACTGTAATGACCTCTCCTTATCCTTTTTATTTTGTTGTTGTGCCAAGAGAAGCCTCTAATTTGAGTGAGGTGAGATTTGGGGATGTTGCTGTCCTGAAACAGATTTTGGTGCTGCACCGTAAAAATTCGTGAAAATTCTTAGAATATCTTTTTGACCTGCGATTTCTTGTTATTATGCCCCAGGTTATATCCAAACTTTCATTAGTTTAACACTTTTTGATTTGAGCAACAGAAAACCCTCTAAAAATTCAACATTTGTCAGCTGTTCTGTTTTGACAGATTTCAGCCACTATTTGTGTTTGCCTCTCGATCGCTTTCTTTTTGATTTATTATGATCACGGAACTTTTGGGGAAGTTGCTACGGTAGTATATGCTTTATATGTGGTGGTTTTGAGTTGAAACCTGAAGCAAAAGTGGTTGATTCAATATTATGCTTACACTAATGTTGCTAGTAGAATTGTGTTGAGTTTTGTATGAAGGAAGTTTTCAAGTGTAGGGATTGGAGAATGATGAGATGAGTTGAAGAATGGACAAAAGCTCAAGCTTGGGGATGCCCACACACCCCAAGAAATATCCAAGATGTACAAGCATCAAAGCTTGGGGATGCCCTCGAGGCACCCCTTCTTCATCGGCAAAAATCAGGTCACCTTTCAACACACTATATTTTTATTGCTTCATGCACTATGCGTTTTTCTTGGAGCGTCTTTACTTTAGTTTTCAGTTTTGTTTAGTTTTGTTTGCTGCAATAAATGGTTGGACCCCAACAAATTTCTTTTGGAGAAGTTGCCTTGCTTTTCATTTGCCAAGAACACTCCATTTTTCACTCTTATCATTCAACGAGTGTTCTCTTTTTCTGCCACTGCGATTAGTTTTCGTTTTTCGCCTTGATTTGTGTTCAGATCTTGTTATATATTTGCATCAAGGTGTATTTTGACCTCTGGTCCATGTTGGTATTCATCAAAATAGTTGTTTTAAAAAGGTTCGAATGGTGTTGGAAAAGAGAAAAAGTTTCATGCATAAAAGTGGTACAAAAAGGAGCTTGTGTAGACTGCAGCTTAGGCTTTTGCATGTCGTGCTTGATATCGTTTTGATAGTATGCTTAGTGGTTTTGCTATAGCATGACTTGTTTGAAATGACTGAGATTGCTTAATGAGCCTTTGAAAAAATCATGCGTTGTTTTTATTATTTGGAAGCATTAATTTGGTTTTCTCCTTGATGCTTTATTTGGGTTGACTTGGCGCATGCTCACACATGTTTGAATCATACAAAGTCGCCATAAGCCTCTATGATCATTTAGGTTTTGAATTTTGATGCCATCTTATGTTTTTTTAATGTTGCTTTGTCGCTTTGCATGATTATGGCCGTTATTGCTCTCTTAGTTGGTCGCTCCCAGTCTTTTGCTAGCCCTCATTTTGTACTGAGTATGAGCTCTACTCGTGCATCCAACTCCTAAAAACCAAGTTATTCCAATGTGTCCACCATACATACCTATTAGCAATTTTCTATTCCAAAGTACATTTGACTTGCTTTTATCTATCCTTCAAATTAAACTCTTTTTGGTGTTATGCGAAAATTGGTCAGTAAAGCTCTCACGAATCTGATGGCACACTTTACTTTTTTCGTTCTTAAAATTTTGACATTGTGGCTCTCTTATGTTGAGTTTGTCGTCGTGGTGAAACAACATATGCCATAGGATGGCTTAAATGGGGGCCGAACTAGATGCTGGAGGATTCGGGAGAGAGGAACGAGCTAAAAAGCACGACATAAAGAGACACTGATCTACCCAGGTTCGGGGCTCTCGTAAGGAGATAACACCCCTACTCCTGCTCTACTGATTGTATATATGGGTCGATGTAGTACACAACAATGGTGCTTCCAAGCTCTCTGCTAGAGAAGGAAGATGAACTGCTAAGTGTAGAAACCTTCAACCTTCTCCCAGTGACCAACCCCTTACCAGGGCTCCCTATGCCACCTTATATAGTGGTGGCCAGGGTTACAACGGTCATAGAAGACCAGGAGACACCAACTACACTCCAAACAGGACTTGCTGTCGAGGGCAGACGCCCACGACTTTCTCCCTGATTGCTCTCGACGGGACTCCCCTTGCTGTACCTTGTACCTCTTGAACTGTGACCTTACCATTCTGAGGTAAGCTTGTACTTGTGCACAGTGAGGGTAGGTAACCTCCACTGTGCACCCTGCCATCTTACTCTGCTACCATGCTTGGATGTTTTCTTCCTTGATTGTAGGGATGTGACACCTTGGTTGACTTAAGTATCCCGGATATGACCGTTGGCCATACCCAGGACTTATATGCTGGACCAACGACCTACGAGGGGTCGAGTAATCTGGCCTCCCCTGCTCCTGCACAACACACAAAATAATTAGGCCGGCATATCTGAGTATATGCCGGCACACCTATACTAGTATTCCGACTATGCCGGCATATCCAAGTATCAGCCGGGATACACATTATATGCCGGCCTGGCCGATGCTCTTATATTCCGGCCAGGCCCTTCCTTGATAACCCGGCATAAAGTCAATCATAGACCTTGTATCTTTCTACTCTCTTGACCCTACCGGGGGTCATCCCCCCGACACTAGTCCCCGAAGCTGCCGAGGTTCCCCAGTCATAACTGTGGAGCCTTGACAGGTTCAACATACCTTTCTTCATTATGCCCCGGCGATCAGATTTATATGCCGGCACATCTGCACATATCCCGGCCTCTGTTCCTGTTCCAAAACTTATTCCGGCCGGTCCCGAGGTATTCCGGACGGAACATATACATCGGGCAATTAATCCGACATATAGACGAGCCTTCCTCGAGAAGCCACGCCTGACAGCTTTGCATCGAAACTTGTAACTGCCCTGCCACCTCGAACGGTCACCCACGATGTGACGGTTCACAGTGCAGCAGTTACTTCTTGCCATCATTGCGTCATGGCACGGTTACAGGAACCGCCGCCCCACTCCGTGCCGCCACGTGGCGCCTCGCCGCAGAAACGGTCGGGGGAGTGGAACACTCCCACGACCCCCACGACCCCCACGACCGGCCTCCTCGGTATAAATACGGGGTGGGGGTAACTTATTCTTTTTACCCCCACCATCGTCTTCCTCGCCTGCTCCTTTGCCTCCTGCGCTCCGCCGCCAGACCAAGAAACCGAGAAGGGAAGCTGCCGCCGTCGTCCACCTGCACGCCGGCGCCTCCGCTTGCCGACGTCCGGCGTCATCGTCGACGAAGCCACCGCCGCCTCTTCTCCCCGCAGCCTTGCAGGGAGATTGGATCTTCCTCTGCACACTTGCCGCCGCCGCTCCATCGTCGCCGGCCAAGCTCCGGTGAGACCTCCCTCTGTTCTTCCTTTCCCTGCTCTTCTGCAACTAGGCTGCGGTAGCCTCACTGGTTTGTATCCATGGTAGTTCCTTTGCTGGATATTTCGTTGCTTCGATTAGCATTGCTAGCAGTGTTTCGTAACAGCTCACAGGTGTTCTTCCGCAGAAATTATATCCCTGATTATTTCCGATTTTAACTGCCTCGGTAGATCTTCTATTCCCGCTAACATCTGTGAGAGTGGTATGCCGGAGAGACTAACCTCCCTCTTTTCTCCGGCCTTGATAGGAATAACATCACGGGACTCCGGCTCTCACGCCTTATCCCGGCCACTAAGATGGCATCTTCAAGCATGACGGCTACCTCGGCCTCTGAGGAAGATACCTCGGCCCGAGCTCAAGGACGCTCCGGCTGGGAGGGGTCGGAGGTTACTCCGGCCGAGATATCCTGGGTCACCTCCACCAGGAGAGTCCCGGAGGGCGTAGCATGCCGGCTACCAGCGGGAGAAACTGTGCCGGCACCTGAACCCGGCGAACGCGTCGTCTTCATCGCCCACTTCGAGCGGGGCTTTGGTCTGCCGGCATCGGACTTCTTCCGGGACTTCCTCAACACCTACGAGCTACAACCTCATCATATCCCGGCCAATGCCGTGATGATCCTCTCCGCCTTCGCTGCTTTTTGCGAGGGCTATGCCGGCATAGAGGACCTTACTCAAGGCTGGGCGAAGTACTTCCAACTGCGGAAGCAAGTCGTCCAAGAGCCGCCCCGGAGCAAGGACGACCCGCCGGAGACGGCCCAGGAAAAGAAGGACCGCCCCATGACCCTCTGCGGCGCGGCCACCATCATGTCCCGAAAGGGCTCGGACTTCCCCAAGGTGGAGCTCCTGGAATCTTGCAAGAAGTGGCAGAAAAGCTTCTTCTACGTCAAGAACACCACCGACGAGGATCTGCTCAACCTGCCGCCATTTGTGGACGAGCCACCCTTGGCTATGACGAACTGGACCTATAACCCGAAGAACTCGGTGATGCCGGTGAATGCGCTTCACCGGGTTAAGGGCGAGCTCCTGGATGCCGGTCTTACTCCTCAAGACCTGGTGGCCTGCTATATAAGCCGGCGCGTCTCCCCTCTGCAGCGCCGGTCGCACAAGATCTACCAGATGAGCGGGCCAATGGACCCCACCCGGCACTCCACACACGAGCTGACTCCGGCCGACATTCTGCGCCGGATTAAGGATGTGTGCAAGTCCTCTCAGGCCACTTTTGCCTGGGGCTAGAACCATACAGCCGGGATAGGCCCGCCCCAACGGTAAACCATCTTATCCGATACATAAAGTCCATGTCCGGCACATAGATACTTAAGCCGACACATGTCTATTTGCCGACACATATCATATTGATCCGACATACCTCTTCCACCGGCATATTTCCTTGTCTGAATACTTGACTTTGCTGTTTATACAGAAATTCAGCTTCCAAACCATGGAGAACTCCCGGATCAAGATCGCGGCGGACCGCACCGTTGCGGATGTTGAAGATCCGGATCATTGGGATAAGCTTCCCAGGAGCACCCGTGCTGCAGCTGCCATGGGTAAGGGCTCTTCATCCCGGCATTATACTCAAGACCGGAGTGAGATTGATTCTGACGAGGAGATCCTGCTGTACTATGACCCGACGCCACTTGCGTACGCCTTTCCAGAAACACCTATTGCTCACGAGTTTCCAATGTCGTCCTCAGCTATCCCGGACGATATCGTTATCGACGCCGCCCCTCTGAACCAGGGACCTCCTTCCACCGGCGGACGTGCCGGCCGGAAGCGAGGTGTGAAGCCCCCGTCCGACATACCTCAGAGGTCGAAAAGGCAGAAGGTCTGCGTGCCCAAACAGAAGAAACAGAGGCCTGTTGCCTCGGGGTAAATTTCCTTTTCTTTGCATTTCCTCCGACATATCTCTTGTTTGTATTACTGACTTGGTGTTTTCTCTCTTTCAGTGCTCCTCTTGAGCCGGAACAAGCTTCTGGCTTGAGTGGCGACCCGAAGGTTACCAAGCCCGCTGCCCCTGCTACCTCCGACATTCCCTCTGCCAGTCACACGACCTCCCCGGCGCCGGCATCCTCGCCTGCGCCCGACAAGACCTCCTCCCCGGCGAAGGACGTTCCTCCGCCGGAACAAGACACCTCTGCCCCCGACGTCCACATGGACTCGGGGGCTCAACAGGAACCTCCGGCTCCTGATGTCCACATGGACACAGGAGCCCACCAAGAAGCACCAGACTCCGGCGCGCCCACCGGCGACGCCGGCACAACTGAAAACGCCGGAGCAGACATCAAGGGTAAAGGCCCTTTAGTGCCGGAAGTCCGGACTATTCCGGATCCTGCCTCTGCTGGCCAAGATGCACCGGCCGCGCCGGAACAGCCCGCACCCGAGACTCCTTCAGCTGACAAGACCCCAGCACCGGCCAAGATCACAGCACCGGCCAAGACCACAGCACCGGCCAAGTCCACTGCCCCGGCCAAGACCAGCACGCTGAAGATTCAGTCGGCCAAGTCCGGCACACCATCTGCCGCAACTGCTCCTCCTAAGGCAGCGTCCGGGACCAGCTCTGCTCTGGCCCTGCATCTTGGCAGGGCAGCAGCCCGGCCGGGGTACCGGAAAAGCTTCTTCGACACCCCAGAACTCGAGGGCCTCGTCCCTCTTGCGACGAAAAGTGATGAGAGCCTCGGCTCTCTTAAGGAGCAGTGCATCAAGTGGAACGACGCCAGCAACATGGACACTGCGGACTCAAGGAGCAAGAAGCTGGCCGAAGCCAAGACCAGTGGCGACCCAAGCGACTTCCTGGCAGCGAAGCCCATACCGATCGCCAGCGAGCTCCTCAGCATCCAGCAAAGACTTCACAAGTTGGCCTCTGCCACCAACGTAAGTCCTCTCTATTTACACACATATCCCCAGTCCCCGAAAATGTCGGCTGTCCGGGATATGGACATCCGGGATTTTCTCATAGTCCTTTAGCTAGCTTCTTTTGAATTAACTGCCGACATATGAGCTCGATCCGAGCTTCAAATCCTAGTCACCGAGGGCCGGGATAGGTGCGTAGCACCTGTGCCGGGTCTTCAAAAATTTCACATCTCTATTATCTTTCAAATCCTCTTGACCGGGATATAAGCTCGATTCGAGCTTCAAATCCTAGTCACCGAGAGCCGGGATAGGTGCGCAGCACCTGTGCCGGGTCTTTAACAATTTCACATCTCTATTATCTTTCAAATCCTCTTGACCGGGATATAAGCTCGATTCGAGCTTCAAATCCTAGTCACCGAGAGCCGGGATAGGTGCGCAGCACCTGTGCCGGGTCTTTAACAATTTCACATCTCTATTATCTTTCAAATCCTCTTGACCGGGATATAAGCTCGATTCGAGCTTCAAATCCTAGTCACCGAGAGCCGGGATAGGTGCGCAGCACCTGTGCCGGGTCTTTAAAAGAATGATCACTTGATAAAATCTTCACTTTAATTATCATGTCAAATTTCTCTGCTGACATTTCAAATCCCGGCATTTTTGCAGCTCATGAACAACACCCGGGCCGACATGTTCCATGAGTTGGTGTGCGAGCACCGGAAGCTATCTGACGCACACAGCAAGCTTCAGCAGGAGCTGTCCCAGAAAGGTAATCTTTGCCGACATACTGCTGTATGCCGGATATCTTTCCTCTCTTTACTTTGCAATGCTTACTCTTGCCGACACGTAACCTTGTGCCGACATTCTTCAGCTGGTGCCGAAGCGCAAGTCACCGAGCTTCTCAAGAGGGTGAAAGAGCTTACTGGTATGCCGGATCCTGCTGTTACCCGGATAGCTACTTTATACTTCAAATCCTTTACTCTTTGTCACTGTTTTCTTTCTTCAAATCCTTTTAACTTGAAATCTTTGCAGATGAGAAGGCTGCACTGGAGGCACGCCACCAGGATTGTGTGTCCTCGGTGGATGTGGCCAAGCAACTGGACGACCGGGATGCCGGTCACAAGGCCGAGGTTGAGCAGTTGAAGGGCCGGATCACCGAGCTGCTGGACGAAAAGGAACAGAGGGAGGGCCTACTGAAGAAAACCCATACCCTGCTTGTTACCTCCGAGACTGATGCCGCCAACGCCCATGCTGAACTGGATAGCCTGAAGGAGCAGGCCACCAAATGGGAGGTTACAGTTGCACAGCTGAATGCCGACCTTGCCCGTAAGCTTCAAATCCTTTCCCCTTTTATCCTTCCCGACATAGTGTAATCTTTTTCGGCATAGCATCTATGCCGACATATTTTCCTTTTGCTAACATTGTTTCTATTCTGCAGGCATGTTTCCCGCTTCCGTCGCTGACGTTGAGAGGGCTTTGCAGTTGGACCGAGAAAACCGGGGTGTTCCGGTTGACTCGCCCAACTGGGACATGTCGGAGCAGCTGCTGGCCCTGCAGTCCCGGAAGGAGGCCATGACCCTTTACACTGAAGAGCTCTACTACGGCGCCCAGGAGGCATTCTCTGCCCTCTGGCCGGGACAAAGGACTCCCACTGACCCGGTTGACCTCGGCAACGACCTGCAGCTTGCCAAGGTTCGCCTCCGGGAGTGGCGAGATTCCGGCGCGAGGGTTGGAGCTAACGAAGCCCTCAGCTACTTCTTGTCTTGGTATGAAAAGGCAGACTTGGAGACTTTGCGCACCGTGCGCGAAGGATCCATCTGGACCACGGATCCGGATCATATCCGTCGCCGCAAGGAGTTGGCCCATAGTTATGTGGACTATGCCGACACCGACAAATTCGTCCGGGACATCCGCGAGCCGGAGAAGAATGACGATGCCGGGACATCTGCCGCTGCTGAGGGTTCCGACTCCAGCCAAGATGAAGATGAAGCTGAGGAAGCCGACACTGAAGCTCCGGAACAGGCATCTGCCCCGGGCGGAGGCGACGGCTCCATTCCATCTGCTGGGTCCGGCACACCTGAGGCCGACATCTCGACTGCTACTGCTCCACCTGCTGGCGGCCCCGCGTCTGCCCCTTGAATCTTTGCACCAAAAACACTTTAAGCTTTATCAGATCCCCGGTATGCCGGGTGCAGTTGTAATATACACGTTTAATTTCCTTTGGTTTGCTACCTGAACAAGTTTTATCTTGGTTTGCTTGTTACTAATGCCGGATCATCTTTTGGCTAAGTCACCGAGTTGTTTTCCTGTTTCCTCAATTTCACAACCTTGGCTACTTGTCTACCTTAATTGGCTTTCGACGTATGAGTCTCAAGGTTGCTTCATCGAACATACAGTACTTTAACTTTGAGACTTAGACTTCAAATCATCCGACACTTCAAATTTTAACTTTAGCTTTAACGAAAATGTCGGTTCGCTTGCTTTGTATTTCCTTAGCCGTTTTCCATGTGTAGACAATCTCCGGCATCTACTCTTGCTAGCCATGAAGCCGGGTTTCGGACAGCAGCTGAGTCGAAGAGTGGCCTTTGGTGCCGACACATTACTAGGCCGACATAGGAAACATTCAAATAAAGCCAGCCGGCATATAACAAAAAACTGTAAATAAACAACAAATATACCTCAGAGCTAGTTACCCGGCTTCTTCCGGATGCCGGTATTTCATTCATTAGTCTTGTGCCGGCACAACACGCCGGCATACAAAGGAAAATATGGAAATACATACATTGTGTTGCTCAGGAGTAAAAGGGGCGCAGTAGAGCTATGTTCCATGGCCTCTTGGTTTCTTCTCCGGACCTGTCCGCCTTATTCTTCTTGGGGTCCTGCGCATCTATAAGATAATAGGCATCATTGTGCAGAGCTCTGCTCACAATGAATGGCCCCTCCCATGGAGGAGTTAACTTATGCCGGCCTTCTGTTCCTTGCTTTAGCCGGAGTACTAGATCTCCCTCTTGAAATCTCCTTGGATTTACCTTCTGCGCATGATAGCGTCTGAGGTTCTGCTGATATACTGCTGTTCTTGACAGAGTTATTTCCCTTGCTTCCTCTAGCAGATCAACATCATTTTCTCTGGCTTCTTTAGCCTCTTCCTCAGTATATAGCACTATTCTTGGTGCATCATGTATTACATCTGTTGGAAGCACAGCTTCTGCTCCATACACCAGGAAAAATGGTGTGTAGCCTGTTGATCTATTCGGAGTTGTTCTTAAACTCCACAGCACTGCTGGCAGCTCATCTAGCCAACATCCCGGAGTTTTCTCCAGGGGCTCTATCAGCCGGGATTTTATGCCGGATAATACTAGCCCATTCGATCTCTCTACTTGGCCATTGGCACAAGGGTGGGCAACCGACGCAACGTCCAGCCGGATTCCCACCTCCTCACAAAATCTGGCAAATGGCCCTTGGGCAAAGTTTGACCCATTGTCAGTGATGATGCTATGAGGAACACCATATCTCAAGATTATATCCTTTAAGAATTTCACTGTTGTGTGACCATCACACTTGCTTATGGGCTTCACTTCAATCCACTTGGTGAACTTGTCCACCATGACCAGGATATGGGTCATTTTCCCTCTGGCCGGCTTAAAAGCCCCGACCATATCCAGGCCCCAAACAGCAAAGGGCCAGGTTATTGGGATAGTTTTCAGGGCAGATGCCGGCTGATGAATCTGGTGGGCATATCTTTGACACCCATTACATTTCCGGACCAAGTTTTCTGCCTCTTGCAGTGCCATTGGCCAATAAAAGCCATGCCGGAATACCTTTGCCACCAATGCCCTGGACGAAGCATGGTGACCACACTCCCCCTGGTGAATTTCCCGGAGCATCTCCAGACCCTCCGCAGATTCGACACATCTCTGCAATACTCCGGTGGTACTTCTCTTGTATATTTCTTTGTTGATGATGGTATACGCTTTGGATCTCCTTATAACCCGGCGGGCCTCGGTTTCATCCGCCGGCACTTGACCATCCACCATGAAGTTCATGATAGGTCGTGCCCATGAGGGCACTTCCCTGACAGTGAACACTGCCTGATCTATTTTCACGGAGGAAGCTGATGAGCTCGCTTTCCTATTTGGGATCCAAACTTGCCCCAACCAGGGCATGGCGCTCCGGGAAAGCTTCATCCAGAGGCACCTTTTTGACTTCCTTACTCACTTGAAAAGAAACGCTGCCACCGGGATTTGTCATGCCCGGCATATATTTGCCGGCCACGACCGTCTCAGCAATCTCCACTGCTCGCTTGAGCCTCTTCCTCTCCTCTGCAATGATCAGAGTCTCGGCCAGATTGGATCCGGCGGTGGCACATGCCATCGAACGCTTGTAATCACCAATGATGGTGATCACTCCTTTGGGTCCCGGCATCTTCATCTTCAGATACGCCACATGCGTAGAGGCCATGAATTTTGCCAGTGCCGGTCTACCCAGCAAAGCATGGTAGGGGCTCTCCAGATCAACCACCTCGAACATTAGGTTTTCCACCCTGCAGTTATCCCGGCTGCCAAACATGACATCCATCCGGATCTTGCCCATCGGCGCACACGAAAGTCCCGGCACAATGCCGTGGAACGTGGTCTTGCTCGGTTCCAGCATATTTTCCTTGATTCCCAGCTTCTCCATCGTATCCCGATACATGATGTTGATGCTGCTTCCATTATCAATGAGGACCTTGCTGAATCTTACGTTATTAGCCAGCCCGACGAATGTCGGATCCATCACCAGAGCATATCCGCCGGGATTTGGCATGATCCGGGGATGATCTGCCCTGTCCCAACCAACAGCCTGGTCAGACCAGTACATCAGCTTTGGCACAGCCGACATAACAGCATTCACCTCCAGACTCCGGCGGTACAAGCTCTGCTTGTCTGTTCTCTCGCTCTCAAAGACCATATAGCTCTGATCATACTCCTTGTACTCATTCCGGCCCGCTCCTGGGCCTCCGGCGTTATATTCCGGATTATAGCTCTGGTCAACTTGATTTACGCCGGCACTTCCGGCGTTGCTCTGATTCCCAGGATTAACCGGCCTAGGTGGGACTGCAATTGTATTGGCACCTGTCAACGGCGATGGAGCTGCCAGGACAGAGGGTCTAGCCGGTCCCCAGGGACCTGCACGACCTGCTAATATGTCGTCCAGCCATGAACAGTTCCTTGTCAAATGGCTTGCCGGCTTTCCCGGCTGGAATGTGTGAAACACACAAGGCTTGTCCATGGCAAGACCCACAGTATACTCCGGCCACTGCTTCTTCTGGCCGGCGGCTCCGCCGGCATTCTTGTTGGTCCAGACATTCTTCTTCTGGAACGGCTGTGCTTGCTGCTGCGGCTGCTGCTGAGGCTGCTGATAGTTCTCATATCTCGGACGCTGGCTACTGCCGGCGCCCCCTTGCTCTTCTTCCACAGCTGCAACTTGTGCTGCTCCGTACCGATAATCCGGCCGCTCATCTCTCCTCTTATTCCGGTTATCCGGGCGATAAAACTGCCCTGATCTCCCGGCATTGCTGGTGTTCCCCTGGGTTTGCCCCTGTCCTTGTGAATCGAGACTGGGCTGCTTGGGATCTCCCAGGGCATAACTATCAGCGATCTTGATTGTTTCGGCCAGCGTGGCCGGCATTTGCCTCTGAAGCTTTTGCCACAGCATGGTGCCATGTTGGCACCCATGAGCGAACCACATGATGGCCTGCTGCTCATTGATTCCTTCGCAGGAATTGCGCAACGTGCACCACCTGGTCAGATAGTCACGGTCGGTCTCATTCACTCCTTGCCGGCAGTTAGCCAGCTGCTGCGGACGGTTGGGCCTCTTGTATGTACTGGTAAAGTTCGACACAAACTGCTCTTCGAAATCAATCCAGCCGTTGATACTCCCGGCCGGCAAATTATTCAGCCATATCCTGGCTGGACCTTCCGACATCTGCGGCACATATCGTACCGCCCATCTGAGGTTTCCTCCGGCGATGTTCACCGCTGTGGAATAATCCTCCAACCAATCTTTCGGCTTCGTACTGCCATTATATGTCCTCGCGCCACGCGCGAGCTGGAAGAAGTAAGGCACCGGCTCCCCCATAATCCGGGGTCCGAAACACATAGGGCCCGGAGCTCCTTGTCTCTCCACCAACTCTGATTGGTGGAGCTTGTCCAGCTTGAAACGTGCATCATTGGCTTCCAAGGACCGAGGTCCAAGCCGGGATGCTATGGGGCCTGCGATCATCTGCTGCTGCTGCTCCGGCTGATGCTGCTCACTATGCCGGCCTTGCTGATGCTGCTGCTGATATCCCGCCCTGGCAAGGGCGGAATTGCCGTCATCCTCTCGAGGTCCCGGATGACCTGCACCCTGCTGCTGCGCTGCACCTCCGGCGCCCTGTTGCTGACGCCGGACTGCACTGTTACTCCGGCCACCACCGGCCGCTGCTGCTTCATGCCCGGCCGGCACACTCTGGCCGGGCTTCTTGCTGCCGACATACTTGTCAGCTTGGCCGACATTCTTCTGCACCATCGCCTGCTTTCCGGCGGCAGCCGGATCGTACACCTGGATCTGCTTGTCCCGGCGGCCAGAGGTCACACTTCCGGCACGCCGGGCGCTAGGATGCGGGGACGAGGCTTGGCCCCTCGACCTCGCACCGGCACCTCCCGCCGACACAATGTACTGGGATGCCCCGGCACCTGGGTTTGCCTTCTTAAAGGCCTCCTGCTGCTTTGTAGCTTCAGACAAAAGTTGGTTAAGCCGGGCTTGCAGCTCACATAGTGCTTCGCCGGATAAACAAGATAAATCCTTAGCTACCTCGGCCGCTGCTCTAAGGTTCTTTACTGGCGAACTATAGACTACCTTAGGCACAGTACTAGTTGCAGTATGACTCTTATCTCTAGCATCTTTTCCTATCTCAGCATTAAGATTTCTGCCTCTAGTTCTAACCTCTTCTATCCGGCTAGGCCGGATTACTACAGGAGTAAAACCATGGGCTGCCTCATACTCACGGAGTTGCCGGTTAAACCGTTCGCGCTCCTGGTTCATGGCCAGGGCCTCGTCGACGAGGGCCTGACGAGATCCCTCCAGGACCTCCCTTGTCTGCTCCGGATCAACGCCGGATCGCACCGGCTCGAGAAGCCGGTCGATGATGGGAAGAAGAACCTCGCCCCTAGCCGGCGCACCGGAAGTGCCGGCCAGGTTCTCCACACGCTCCAACGGAGGACGCGCCGACCTCTTGACCTTCGGCGGCTCCGGAGGAGAAGCTCCGGCCGCTGCTGCTTTGCCGGCATCTTCCGCCGGCGGCACGGATGTGCCGGCCATCATCACCTCAGCCGACTCTACTGAGCGAGCGCTACGCCCAGCGTGAGCCAGCCGATGTGACGGAGGATCCGACGCCACCAGCACCTCCTTCCTGCAAATTCTCTCAGTTCCCACGTACACCTCGTGGGAACCGAAAGACATAATCCGGCCATCCCTGGGGAACGGCCGGCCACCGAGACAACCGGCGTTGTCACTGACGAAACTGAGCGAGCCTAGCCTCTGGACGAGGCCAGAGACCACGCGAACTCCCGAAGCTGCTATCACAGACCCCGTCCGAATGAACACTCCGCCCAGCATATCGATCAGCCCCACGGTGGGCGCCAAATGTCGTCGTGGTGAAACAACATATGCCATAGGATGGCTTAAATGGGGGCCGAACTAGATGCTGGAGGATTCGGGAGAGGGGAACGAGCTAAAAAGCACGACATAAAGAGACACTGATCTACCCAGGTTCGGGGCTCTCGTAAGGAGATAACACCCCTACTCCTGCTCTACTGATTGTATATATGGGTCGATGTAGTACACAACAATGGTGCTTCCAAGCTCTCTGCTAGAGAAGGAAGATGAACTGCTAAGTGTAGAAACCTTCAACCTTCTCCCAGTGACCAACCCCTTACCAGGGCTCCCTATGCCACCTTATATAGTGGTGGCCAGGGTTACAACGGTCATAGAAGACCAGGAGACACCAACTACACTCCAAACAGGACTTGCTGTCGAGGGCAGACGCCCACGACTTTCTCCCTGATTGCTCTCGACGGGACTCCCCTTGCTGTACCTTGTACCTCTTGAACTGTGACCTTACCATTCTGAGGTAAGCTTGTACTTGTGCACAGTGAGGGTAGGTAACCTCCACTGTGCACCCTGCCATCTTACTCTGCTACCATGCTTGGATGTTTTCTTCCTTGATTGTAGGGATGTGACACCTTGGTTGACTTAAGTATCCCGGATATGACCGTTGGCCATACCCAGGACTTATATGCCGGACCAACGACCTACGAGGGGTCGAGTAATCCGGCCTCCCCTGCTCCTGCACAACACACAAAATAATTAGGCCGGCATATCTGAGTATATGCCGGCACACCTATACTAGTATTCCGGCTATGCCGGCATATCCAAGTATCAGCCGGGATACACATTATATGCCGGCCTGGCCGATGCTCTTATATTCCGGCCAGGCCCTTCCTTGATAACCCGGCATAAAGTCAATCATAGACCTTGTGTCTTTCTACTCTCTTGACCCTACCGGGGGTCATCCCCCCGACAGAGTTGTTATGCTTGCAAGTTGTAAGTTGGAAATTAGCCAAACCATGCCGTCATGGGGTAAGCTTTCAACATTGCACTTTTTATTTTAGTTGATATCGTGATCTTTTGTTTATGGATACTCGCAATGTGAAACAAGTTGGGAATCTTGCGGGTTCATGGAGTTCTTATATGTGTTAGAGAAACGCCTGGGCCGCTAATCTAAGCCATGCATAATTCATGGTGGAAATTTACAGCATGCCCATAGTGGACATTCGACGACGCATCTCAAAATAAAAAGCTATACCAATGGTAAATAAAAGAGATGTCAAGGTGTTCACTGTCTGTTTGTCTTGTCATTTTGATGTGGGCTTGTTCCATGTCATCGAGCAGGAGGTACCCCATTGGCGGTTCTCGATGATACACATATATTTACAATGACAAGAGCTTGCTTGGGACTCTAAGTCGAGTAGCATGAGGTTTGGGTATTCGTACTTCACGGGACACGAGGTTTTCAACTTATGATTTGTCAAGCATATGCTTGATACGTCTGAAACGTATCTATATTTTTTGATGCTCCATGCTTATTTTTACACCATTTGCCTTGTGTTTTGTTACACATCGTGGCATTTTAATGCGATTTCTGGAACTAACCTATTGACAAGATGCCACAGTGCCAGTTCCCTGTTTTCTGCTGTTTTTGTGTTTCAAAAAAGCTACATAGGAAATATTCTCAGAATTGGACGAAACAAGTTCCAGAAGTCTTATTTTTCCCGGAAGAGTACCGAAGACCGAACGAGAGCCAGAGGGGGGCCAGGGGCTGCCCACACAATAGGGGGGCGCGGCCCAGCCCCTGGCCGCACCCACCTATTGTGAGGGCACCCTGGTCACCTCCTGACGATGCCCCTTCGCCTATAAGAAGCCTCGAGACAGAAAACACTAAAACAATCGGCGTTTTTCCCAGAACAGTTCCGCAGCTCCGCCGCCGCCACCGACGAATTTTGGGGGACAGAAGTCTCTATTCCGGCACCCTGCCGGCACAGGGAAGTGCCCCCGGAGCCATCTCCATCGGTCTCCATCGTCGTCTCCTCCGTCTCCATCGACCTCACCGCCATCTCCATCAACCTTGCTGTCTCCTATGATGAGGAGGGAGTAGTTCTCCCCCGGGGCTGAGGGCTCTATCAGTAGCTATGTGGTTCACCTCTCTCTCCCATGATGTGATCTTTACGTGATCGTGAGCTTTGTATCTAGTTGAATTGGTAGATGTTATTATTCAGATATTATGCTACTCCCGTGCTTTATATTTGTAAACTTCGGAGATACCTTGTATCATGGCGTGAAGGTGACTAGTGTGCGCATCATGTGTATCTTTTTGGTTAATGTCCCTATGAATTGTTGGTGTTTGTTGGAACCATCTAGTGCGTTCATGGCGATAGTGTGGGACAATCTAGTTTGGGTACATACGGACTTTGAGGAGTGCTTCGTAGCCCTACGCATGATTAGTGTTCGTTTTTGTAACAACTCAGAAAATTGTAAACCATTTCCTATTAATTAAAGTGCCAAATTTTGGGCCAAGATAAAACTTTGTCTCTATTATTGCATGTATGCATGTATTTTCTATTATATGCCTTCTATGATTTTATGTGTGCATAAAATTGTTGTGCAATAGTTAGTTAATTCTAACTTAACCAACAGAAGCATTAGAGAAGAATTGTAAGAGCCAAAGAAACCAGAAACAAAAGAAAGAAAGAAAAAGAGAAGAAAAAGTTGATCTAGAAATTATTATTGGCTACCCTACTTTGAACCCTTAGAATAAGAAATCTGCAACTCAAGCAAAGGTGTGGTCAGTTAGTTGAGCTTGACCAAGTTGCCTACTAACTCAACCAAGAAGTTTCAAACCAAAATTCAAAGTGTAACTCAACTCAAACATCAGCCAAAGATTGAATCTGAAATAGTGACAATACCCAAAATTTGAAATATGATTTCTGCAAAACTTAATCTTTCTTTGTAACAAAAATATCCCTGGAACCCCTGTCCAATATGTTGACGAACCACAGTGGCAGTTTTCAAAAATTTGAAATTCAAATTCTTGCGGGCATTTGATCGAACACGTGGTGAGCAAAAATCTGAGAAAAATCGTTCACTGTGAGCATCGCTGTTCACGTTCGTCTGAACCCTGTAGCCACACTCGTGGACGTCTCTGCGGTTGAGCCCAGCCCCCTCTGCCCCGACCCAAGCCGTGAGAAGTGGAGGGAAGAGGAAGAACGCGCCCAGGACCCCCTCTCTTCTCCCTCTGCTCCCTGCACGTTGCCGACCGCCGTGACCTCGCCAGAGCAGACCCACAGCACTCCGCCGCCGAGACAACACCCCTCCAGCACGCCCCCGAGGCCGTCGTGCCCAGCGTGGCCTTTGCACACCGCCAGGGCCCCCGCACCGGCCACCTTCTGGCCGCCCTTGTCCCCGACTCCCTGGCCTATATAAAGCCCCTCCGAGCACACGATCGAACTCACCCCGCTCCCAGCAGCCTCCCAGACACCTCCTCTTCTCCCAGTTCTTTCCCGTTCAACGTCGCTAGCTCCGCCGGCGAGGTACTGGACGCGGGAGGCGCCATCGCGTCCGGCCGCCGTTGGACACGCCGCCGGTGCCAGGCGGAGGAGTCGAGCAGCTGCCGCCGTTCTGCGTCATCGCCGTCAAGCCCTGCTTCCTCTCCGTCGAGCCCTCGCCGTCGAACACTCGTCTCTGCACGCCAGTGAGCTTCCCGCCCTAGCCGAGGTAGACGACGCCTGTGCGCCGTTGGATCTTGATCCGTCGGTAGCGTACCGGTTCGGTGCGGTTAAGTGACCTGACGAGTAGGACCCACATGTCAGGTTCAAATTTGAAACGAATCCCGCCCGGCGCGAAGCGGTATCGGGCCGGCCCGTTCGGGTTCTGTAGGAAATAGGCCCAGTTCATTTAGAATCGGTCCGAAACGTTTTTTATTTATTTCCCGCTCGTTTGAATTATTTCAAATATGTTTCAGATCTGTTTTTCAAACTTAAATTCCAAGAGATTTAGAAATCCATTTCTAGCAAATAAATATGCGTTGGAAAGCTTAGGAAATGATCTACCCTCTGAAACTGGTTAGAATTCAAATTGAGTTAGTGATTTAATTCAATAAGATTACTTTGACCCTAGCCCTATTAACCTTAGGAAAATTCTAGAAAATTATTTAAACCTCCTAAAATTATGAAACTTGGTTTGTGAACTCACTAATTAAGTCCCCTACTTTTTAGTTCAACACTGATCAATTAAAAACTTGTGAGTGCTATCAATTAGACCTTAATCCAATCCTAGCTTGTAGCATAAAATAATAGATCTCTAATATACCCTTAGATTAGTTTTTCCCTCAATACCAATTTACTTAGTTAATCAATCTCCACTTGAACTAGCCCTAATAACCCTAGTTACTTACCCATACTCAAAAAGTAAACAACACCTGACACATGGTGGAAAAATCTAACCTGCACACTAAATGAAAACTTGGAAGAAAAACTTGCAACCCAATTCAAATAAAATCCAACATGAATGCTAGGGTTTGAAAACAAATATGTGTGCTTGGAGTGTTGTTAGCATTGTGTAGTGATTGTGTGCCTTGTGTTTATTCGTTATTAGACGCTAGTGTTGCTGAGGAGGATATTGAGGGGGAATTTTATCAAGAAGAAGAAGACTACCCCGGACACTTTGCCAACCAAGGCAAGCCATCTTTTGAATCATACTCCACATGCCTAGTTTTACTATTGCATTCTACTGGTTTTAAGTAAATTGCATGATTGAATTGCTAGAGTAGAATGATAGATGTGTAGTGATATCTTGCTTAGCAAGAGCATCAAGCTGAGTTTATCCAACCCTATTTAGTGGTAACCTTACTCAATGTAGTTGCTTAGTCGCTAATAAAATTGAGGCCATTCCTAAGTGGAACCCCCTTTGAACTTGGTGACTTGAACTTGAAAACTTGAATTGGAGATTTCTCCTACATGATGGTTTTATGAACGAAAAATAATCTTGCCTAAGGACTATGGAATGTATTTCTAAATGATAACGAGTGATGTACTATGTGAGCCAACCATACCGTACGACCACATTACCCCTAAATGGGAAGGGGCTTAGTCCGTAGCTTGTTTACCCTAGTATGGGAGGCCTTGTATCATCCTTTATAGAAGTACACCGTGCGCGGGTACTTTCAAACCGAGTGGAACTTTCCATTCATGCAGCACTCTGCAGCGGGCAAAACTAAGAGTGCCAGAATGGACTCATAGGGAAGGATCCTATACTAGAGTAGACAAGTGAAAGAGTTTGTTTGATTATCTGAACCTCGCATACTTTGTGTATGGCGATCCGTGGACTTCTCCCGGCAGATGTATCGAATCTTGTGGGTAAAGTGTACCCCCTCTGCAGAGGTTTCAAAACTATTCGAATAGCCGCGTCCTCGGTTATGGACAGTTGGCAAGCTGTACTTGACTTTTGTCAAGAATATAAACAACTTATGATGAACTTGGTGAATGACATGACTTGACTTGACATTGATATTGACACAATTGAAGTTCCTCTTTAGATTGAACTTAGCGAACTAAACCTCTCTTCTACCAATGAATAATCTTGGGAAACAAAACTAGCTTTTGCAACTAAACTTAGTGCTTAGTCCACCATATCAACCTTGCATATCTACTTCATCATTTCATCTTTAAGATGGTTTGCGAGTGCATCCAATGTACTCATGGCTGTGTCCCTGGCTATCAACTTGGCCAGACTATGGGGAAGAGTATCCGGAGGAAGGTTATGAAGAAGAGTATCAGAACTAAGATCTTCTACTGAGTCGCCATTGCTTGTAGGGTGAAGGCATGGACCCGAAGACGTTATTTCCGCTGCTATATTGTGTTGTAATATGAACTTGGTCACTATGACCATTTTATTGGAACCATCGTATTGTAATGTCTATGGAACTGGTTACCAACTACGTTATGTGTATCACAACAATGATTCTGGGATTGTGGTGGAATGCATAAAGGGCACTTCGAATTTGTGGTAAATTCGGGGTTGTCACAAGTTGGTATCAGAGCCTAGGCTGACCATAGGAGACCTTAGTTAGAATGGGCGTTAAATGAAACCTTTATAAAAACAAAGAGATAAGTAATGGTTTAAAATTGCTTAGTCTTTTCCTCTCTGTTTACAAAGCTTTGTACATGCTTCAGTTTTTGCCTACTTAAAATTTTGCACACTTGAGTTGATCACTAACTTAATCTAATCAAAAAATTTGTAGATGGCCCCGGTATTCACTGAGCAGTACCAGTTGGGCCATGGTGGCAGCCTTTGTTTCGAGCGCGACCTCACCACTCTGACCTTGTTCCTGGATCGTCTGTATCCGGAGTTCAAGGGAGCCGTGCTCAATGAGCACCCGGATGGAGAGCTACGGTGGCTTGTCAGGGCCAGTTGCCGTGGCAAGAAGGGAGATTTGAGTTCTCCAAGGATCAAGTTTGAGCTTGTGGAGAACACTTGGGCCAATGGTTTGGTCCGAGGTATGCAGGAGATGCACGCCAGCTTGTGCGGACTGCATGTTGAGGAGGTCCAGGGGGAGCGCTTTAGGAACTTTGCTCGGCGTGATGCGGATGGGCGTCCCGCAAACATGCCAGGGCAAAATGAGCCGAGTACCTACATCGATCACATGGACTTCTTGCTGTACTCCACTCAGCAGGAGGCAGATCGTGCCCGTACCAAGGCCAACCTTGAGCACTTCGCACTGGTGGAGGCGAGAAGCACCATCAGGATCCTTGCTAGGGATCGCAAGAGTCTTCGCCGCCAGCGCGATGAGAGGGATCAGATCATTGAGGAGCTGAAGGCCAATGTGGCTGAGCTGACTGAGTACATTGAGAGTCTAGAGAGCCACCTTGGTGAGGAGGAAGGCATTGATCTCCGCAAGGAGGATAATGCCCTCATTAGTGACGAGGATGACTTCATGGAGGACCTTGATGATCAGGAGCATGATGAGGATGCTGGATTCATTGTGGATGATGAGGAGGAAGACCCCGAGGAGCCCGATGTTTAGATTGGAGATCCCCGTGTTATCTAGTTATGAGTTTACTTTAAGTCACTTCGTGTAGGTGTGAGTTGTATCCCCCTCTCTAGTAGACGAGTCGCAATGGTTTGATGTAAACCATTTGTAATGTGTGAACTCGTATGTATGGTATGTTTGATGCTTGTTGAATGAAATATGAATTTGGCCCTTAAGGCCTTAGTAAGACAAAATTGCATCATCCATGTTACATTAAATCTTAGCAAATTAGTTTTTCCCTCTTGTCTTACACACATTATCTTCAGATGCCGCGAGCACCCCCACCTCCGAACCCGGAAATGGCCGAACTGCTAAGGTTGATCATGGAAGACCGGGAAGCAGCCCGAGCTGAGCGCCAAGCTAACTTGGCCACTCTTCAGCAACTAACCCAGATGGCAATGAACCACAACAATGGCAATGGAAATGGCCCTGGTGAAGGAGAAAACAATGGCCATGGTGATCACCGATTCAAGTTAAGGAGTTTCCAAAACACCAACCCACCTATGTTCACTAAGTCTGAAGAACCCTTAGATGCGGATGACTGGCTTCGCACGATGGAGAACAATTTGGCAGTTGCCGAAGTTGGTGAAAATGAGAAGGTTTTGTACACCACCCACTATCTGGCCGGAGCCGCAAGAGCTTGGTGGGACAGCACCCGGGCAATGCAAGCCCAAGGGTATGTGATGCCTTGGGAGGAATTCAAGAGCAAGTTTAGCAAAGCCCATGTTCCTTTGGGATTGGTCAAAAGGATGAGAGATGAGTTCCGAAATCTGAAGCAAGGTTCCCTATCTGTGGTTGACTACCGGGACAAGTTCCTTACCTTGTCTAGGTATGCCCCAGATGACACCAACACAAATGAGAAGAAGCAAGAGAGGTTTCTGAATGGACTTCATGATGAGATGCAATGTGTCTTGGTCAGCATTCCCTTTGCAGACCTGGAGTCATTGGTTGACTCTGCCATTCAGATGGAAGGCAAACTCAAGCAAGCTGCAGAGAACCGCAAGCGTCGTATGATGTATCAAGGCAATTCAAGCAACTCGCAGAAGCCAAGGGGAAATCCACCTATGGGTTTCGCCCCTAGACCTATGAGGCCATCTGCACCTGCTCCGCGTCCCAACTTTCCCAACCGTCCGCCCGGCAACAACTTCAACCGTGCACCTCCGAGACCTAATGGCAACAACTTCAACCCCAATACTCCAAGGCCAAATGGAGCCCCTGTGCCTCCCAAGTCTGGTGACAAGTCTGGTGTTACCTGTTATGAGTGCGGAATCAAAGGGCACTACTCCAATGAGTGCCCCAAGAAGCTGAATGATGCATCCAAGACCACTGCTCCTGCTCAGCAGCAGCGCCGGGTGGGAAATGGCAATAATTATCCCCCAAGGAACCAGCCTCACCCTCGAGGCCATCTGAACCACATGAATGTTGAAGAAGCTCAGGAGGCAACCGACGTTGTGCTTGGTATGTTCCCTGTTAATTCAGTTCCTGCCAGAGTTCTGTTTGATTCTGGAGCTTCACACTCGTTTGTTACTAAGTTATTTGTTGATAAAAGTGGACTTCAACCAACACCCATGAAACATGCCATGTTAGTACAAATACCTGGGTCAACCACAAGGGCTGAGTGGAACTGTTTGGCAGTTCCCATAGAAATTCATGGAATAGCCTTCTTAGCCAATTTGATAGTGTTGGGAACTAAAGGTTTGGAAGTAGTTCTCGGTCTGAATTGGATGTCTTCCCATCAAGGAGTGATAGAGTGTGCCAAGAAGACCATCACCATGAAGAGTAGCACTGGAATTGTAGTGAAGCATGTGTCCGTAAAACCACCCCAATCCACAAGATGTCATAAGAGTATCTCAGGACCAACTATAGAGGAAGTTCCCATCGTCTGTGAATACCCGGATGTTTTTCCCGATGAGCTACCCGGAATGCCACCGGATCGGGATATTGAGTTTATCATTGAGCTTATTCCCGGGACTGGATCCATAGCCCAACGACCCTATCGAATGAACCCAGCTAAACTAGTGGAGTTAAAGAAGCAATTGGATGACCTTTTGAGTAAGGGATTGATTCAGCCAAGTTCTTCTGCTTGGAGATCACCCATCTTATTTGTGGATAAAAGTGACGGTTCCAGCCGACTGTGCACTGATTACCGCAAGCTAAATGATGTGACCATCAAGAATAAGTATCCTCTCCCTAAGATTGATGATCTGTTTGACCAATTGACTAGAGCTCGAGTCTTCTCAAAGATAGACCTTAGAACTGGATACCATCAACTGAAGATCCGTGCAACTGATATACCCAAAACAGCCTTCACTACTCGATACGGATTGTATGAGTACACCGTAATGTCCTTTGGATTAACCAATGCCCCTGCCTATTTCATGAACCTCATGAATAAGGTTTTTATGGAGTTCTTGGATAAGTTTGTTGTTGTCTTCATTGATGACATTCTTATCTACTCCCAGTCTGAAGAGGAGCATGCAACCCATCTGAGATTAATCTTAGAGACCCTGAGAGAGCATCAGCTATATGCCAAGTTTAGTAAGTGTGAGTTTTGGTTGAAGGAAGTTGGATTCTTAGGCCATGTATTATCAGCTGGAGGAATATCAGTAGACCCAAAGAAGATCAAATCCGTCATGGAATGGGAAGCCCCTACCACTCAAACTGAAGTTAGAGGTTTTCTCGGATTAGCGGGATATTACCGTAAATTTGTTGAAGGATTTTCCAGCATTGCCAGGCCCATGACCCAATTGTTGAAGAAGGACAAGAAGTTTGAATGGACCCCTAAGTGTGAAGAAAGTTTTCAAGAGCTCAAGAAGCGATTGGTAACCGCCCCCGTCCTAACCATGCCCGATATCACCAAGAACTTTGATGTCTATTGCGACGCCTCCAAACTTGGACTTGGTTGTGTGTTAATGCAAGAAGGCAAGGTCATAGCATACCTCTCCCGGCAGCTTCGACCTCATGAAGAAAACTATCCAACCCATGATCTAGAGTTAGCAGCCGTAGTCCTAGCCTTGAAGACCTGGAGGTACTATCTTATGGGTAACCGTTGCGAGATCTACACTGACCACAAGAGTTTGAAATATATTTTCACCCAGAAGGAGTTGAACATGAGGCAAAGAAGATGGATAGAGTTGATCAAGGATTATGATCTGGAAATTCATTATCACCCCGGTAAGGCCAATGTAGTTGCCGATGCATTGAGTAGGAAGCCGTGCTCCTTGAATATGATGATCAAAGAGGAGCAACCTATGTTGCATCAAGAGTTGAAATTTTTTGGATTGGAACTAGTCAGCCAAGGATTCCTAGCCAACCTTGAGTTTCAACCCACCTTGTTGAGCCAAATCAAAGAGGCCCAGAAGGGAAATGAGAGTATTGATGGAATTAAGCGCAGAATTAGTTCCGGCAAGGTGCCAGGATTTGAAGAAGATGATCAAGGAGTTCTTTGGTATAAAGGACGTATTTGTGTGCCTGCGGACTCAGAATTGAAGGAAGTTATTATGAGAGAAGCCCATGAGACACCTTACTCCATTCATCCTGGTGGAACTAAGATGTACCAAGATTTAAAGGAACAATTTTCGTGGCATGGAATGAAGCGTGAGATTGCATCGTTCATATCTAAGTGTGATATTTGTCAAAGAGTCAAGGCTGAACATCAACGTCCCGCGGGATTGCTGCAACCTTTGCAAGTTCCGGAATGGAAGTGCGAATCTGTTGGAATGGATTTCATCACTGGATTTCCAAGGTCTAGCCGCGGAAATGACTCTATCTGGGTCATTGTGGATAGATTGACCAAAGTTGCCCACTTTATTCCTGTCAAGACCACTTATACCTCAGGACAGCTGGCAGATCTGTACCTATCCAGAATTGTTAGTTTGCATGGAGTTCCTAAAACCATAGTTTCTGATCGAGGAACCCAATTCACCTCGAGATTTTGGAAAAGTTTGCATCAAGCCTTGGGAACCAAATTAGCCTTTAGCACAGCTTACCAACCTCAGACTGATGGACAGACCGAAAAAGTAAATCAGATACTTGAAGATATGTTGAGAGCCTGTGTTCTAGCCTATGGGGCTAAGTGGGAAGATTGTCTGCCTTTCACGGAGTTTTCCTACAACAACAGTTATCAAGCCAGTTTGCAAATGGCCCCATTTGAAGCTTTATATGGAAGAAAGTGTCGTACCCCTTTGAATTGGTCTGAAACAGGAGACAGTCAGATATTTGGACCTGACCTTCTGCAAGAAGCTGAGGAGAAGGTTCGCATGATTCGTGACTACCTCAAGGCAGCCCAGTCTAGACAGAAGAGTTATGCCGACAAGAGACGTAGAGAACTGACCTTCAAAATTGGAGATTTTGTTTATCTTAGAGTATCACCTCTCAAGGGAATGCAGAGATTCCAAGTAAAAGGAAAGCTTGCACAAAGATATATTGGACCCTTCAAGGTACTAAGTCGTAGAGGAGAAGTGTCTTATCAGTTGGAAATGCCCCCTGAATTGTCTGAAGTGCACGATGTTTTTCACGTGTCTTTACTTCGGAAATGTCTTGAAGTGCCGGAGAAGCCAGAAAATCTTCAAGAATATTGATCACCGTTCTGTGGACATCAACAAGGATTTGACCTATCGTGAAGTGCCTGTCCGTATCCTCGAAGAAGCATATAGAATCACTCGAACCCGAAGCATCAAGGTTCTGAAAGTTCAGTGGAGTAATCACACCGAAGATAAAGCCACTTGGGAACGAGAAGATTACCTTCAGAAAGAGTTTCCCAATCTTTTCAGTTCTTAATTAGTGAATCTCGGGGACGAGATTCTTTTTAAGGGGGGAATATTGTAACAACTCAGAAAATTGTAATCCATTTCCTATTAATTAAAGTGCCAAATTTTGGGCCAAGATAAAACTTTGTCTCTATTATTGCATGTATGCATGTATTTTCTATTATATGCCTTCTATGATTTTATGTGTGCATAAAATTGTTGTGCAATAGTTAGTTAATTCTAACTTAACCAACAGAAGCATTAGAGAAGAATTGTAAGAGCCAAAGAAACCAGAAACAAAAGAAAGAAAGAAAAAGAGAAGAAAAAGTTGATCTAGAAATTATTATTGACTACCCTACTTTGGACCCTTAGAATAAGAAATCTACAACTCAAGCAAAGGTGTGGTCAGTTAGTTGAGCTTGACCAAGTTGCCTACTAACTCACCCAAGAAGTTTCAAACCAAAATTCAAAGTGTAACTCAACTCAAACTTCAGCCAAAGATTGAATCTGAAACAGTGACAATACCCAAAATTTGAAATATGATTTCTGCAAAACTTAATCTTTCTTTGTAACAAAAATATCCCTGGAACCCCTGTCCAATATGTTGACGAACCACAGTGGCCGTTTTCAAAAATTTGAAATTCAAATTCTTGCGGGCATTTGATCGAACACGTGGTGAGCAAAAATCTGAGAAAAATCGTTCACTGTGAGCATCGCTGTTCACGTTCGTCTGAACCCTGTAGCCACGCTCGTGGACGTCTCCGCGGTCGAGCCCAGCCCCCTCTGCCCCGACCCGAGCCGTGAGAAGTGGAGGGAAGAGGAAGAACGCGCCCAGGACCCCCTCTCTTCTCCCTCTGCTCCCTGCACGTTGCCGACCACCGTGACCTCGCCAGAGCCAACCCACAGCACTCCGCCGCCGAGACAACACCCCTCCAGCACGCCCCCGAGGCCGCCGTGCCCGGCGTGGCCTTTGCACACCGCCAGGGCCCCCGCACCGGCCACCTTCTAGCCGCCCTTGTCCCCGACTCCCTGGCCTATATAAAGCCCCTCCGAGCACACGATCGAACTCACCCCGCTCCCAGCAGCCTCCCAGACACCTCCTCTTCTCCCAGTTCTTTCCCGTTCGATGTCGCTAGCTCCGCCGGCGAGGTATTGGACGCGGGAGGCGCCATCGCGTCCGGCCGCCGTTGGACACGCCGCCGGTGCCAGGCGGAGGAGTCGAGCAGCTGCCGCCGTTCTGCGTCATCGTCGTCAAGCCCTGCTTCCTCTCCGTCGAGCCCTCGCCGTCGAACACTCGTCTCTGCACGCCGGTGAGCTTCCCACCCTAGCCGAGGTAGACGACGCATGTGCGCCGTTGGATCTTGATCCGTCGGTAGCGTACCGGTTTGGTGCGGTTAAGTGACCTCACGAGTAGGACCCACATGTCAGGTTCAAATTCGAAACGAATCCCGCCCGGCGCGAAGCGGTATCGGGCCGGCCCGTTCGGGCTCTGTAGGAAATAGGCCCAGTTCATTTAGAATCGGTCCGAAACGTTTTTTATTTATTTCCCGCTCGTTTGAATTATTTCAAATATGTTTCAGATCTGTTTTTCAAACTTAAATTCCAAGAGATTTAGAAATCCATTTCTAGCAAATAAATATGCGTTGGAAAGCTTAGGAAATGATCTACCCTCTGAAACTGGTTAGAATTCAAATTGAGTTAGTGATTTAATTCAATAAGATTACTTTGACCCTAGCCCTATTAACCTTAGGAAAATTCTAGAAAATTATTTAAACCTCCTAAAATTATGAAACTTGGTTTGTGAACTCACTAATTAACTCCCCTACTGTTTAGTTCAATAGTGATCAATTAAAAACTTGTGAGTGGTATCAATTAGACCTTAATCCAATCCTAGCTTGTAGCATAAAATAATAGATCTCTAATATACCCTTAGATTAGTTTTTCCCTCAATACCAATTTACTTAGTTAATCAATCTCCACTTGAACTAGCCCTAATAACCCTAGTTACTTACCCATACTCAAAAAGTAAACAACACATGACACATGGTGGAAAAATTTAACCTGCACACTAAATGAAAACTTGGAAGAAAAACTTGCAACCCAATTCAAATAAAATCCACCATGAATGCTAGGGTTTGAAAACAAATATGTGTGCTTGGAGTGTTGTTAGCATTGTGTAGTGATTGTGTGCCTTGTGTTTATTCGTTATTAGACGCTAGTGTTGCTAAGGAGGATATTGAGGGGGAATTTTATCAAGAAGAAGAAGACTACCCCGGACACTTTGCCAACCAAGGCAAGCCATCTTTTGAATCATACTCCACATGCCTAGTTTTACTATTGCATTCTACTGTTTTAAGTAAATTGCATGATTGAATTGCTAGAGTAGAATGATAGATGTGTAGTGATATCTTGCTTAGCAAGAGCATCAAGCTGAGTTTATCCAACCCTATTTAGTGGTAACCTTACTCAATGTAGTTGCTTAGTCTCTAATAAAATTGAGGCCATTCCTAAGTGGAACCCCCTTTGAACTTGGTGACTTGAACTTGAAAACTTGAATTGGAGATTTCTCCTACATGATGGTTTTATGAACGAAAAATAATCTTGCCTAAGGACTATGGAATGTATTTCTAAATGATAACAAGTGATGTACTATGTGAGCCAACCATACCGTACGACCACATTATCCCTAAATGGGAAGGGGCTTAGTCCGTAGCTTGTTTACCCTAGTATGGGAGGCCTTGTATCATCCTTTATAGAAGTACACCGTGCGCGGGTACTTTCGAACAGAGTGGAACTTTCCATTCATGCAGCACTCTGCAGCGGGCAAAACTAAGAGTGCCAGAATGGACTCGTAGGGAAGGATCCTATACTAGAGTAGACAAGTGAAAGAGTTTGTTTGATTATCTGAACCTCGCATACTTTGTGTATGGCGATCCGTGGACTTCTCCCGGCAGATGTATCGAATCTTGTGGGTAAAGTGTACCCCCTCTGCAGAGGTTTCAAAACTATTCGAATAGCCGCGTCCTCGGTTATGGACAGTTGGCAAGCTGTACTTGACTTTTGTCAAGAATATAAACAACTTATGATGAACTTGGTGAATGACATGACTTGACTTGACATTGATATTGACACACTTGAAGTTCCTCTTTAGATTGAACTTAGCGAACTAAACCTCTCTTCTACCAATGAATATTCTTGGGAAACAAAACTAGCTTTTGCAACTAAACTTAGTGCTTAGTCCACCATATCAACCTTGCATATCTACTTCATCATTTCATCTTTAAGATGGTTTGCGAGTGCATCCAATGTACTCATGGCTGTGTCCCTGGCTATCAACTTGGCTAGACTATGGGGAAGAGTATCCGGAGGAAGGTTATGAAGAAGAGTATCAGAACTAAGATCTTCTACTGAGTCGCCATTGCCTGTAGGGTGAAGGCATGGACCCGAAGACGTTATTTCCGCTGCTATATCGTGTTGTAATATGAACTTGGTCACTATGACCATTTTATTGGAACCATCGTATTGTAATGTCTATGGAACTGGTTACCAACTATGTTATATGTATCACAACAATGATTCTGGGATTGTGGTGGAATGCATAACGGGCACTTCGAATTTGTGGTAAATTCGGGGTTGTCACAGTTTTCCATTGGAGAATTGTTTTGAGTTGCATATTGATGATAGTATCTATTGGTTCAATTATATTATATTTGTTGGGAGTGTGTCCACTAGTGAAAGTATGATCCCTAGGCCTTGTTTCCAAGCATTGCACACCGTTTCCTTTCAGTTTTGTTACATGTTTGCTCGCAGCGATACTTATTTCAGATTGCATTTACTACTTATAATCATCACTACTACTTGTATTTCACTATCTCTTCGCCAAACTAGTGCACCTATACATCTGACAAGTGTATTGGGTGTGTTGGGGACACAAGAGACTTTCTGTATCGTAATTGCAGGGTTGCTTGAGAGGGATAGCTTTGACCTCTTCCTCCCTGAGTTCGATAAACCTTGGGTGATCCACTTAAGGGAAACTTGCTGCTGTTCTACAAACCTCTGCACTTGGAGGCCCAACACTGTCTATAAGAACAGACGCGTGCGTAGACATCAAGCTCTTTTCTGGCACCGTTGCCGGGGAGGTAAGGTAAAAGTGAAGGAAATATGCCCTAGAGGCAATAATAATAATATTGTTATTATCATATTTCTTGTTCATGATAATGTTTATATTCCATGCTAGAATTGTATTAAGCGGAAACATTAATACTTGTGTGGTTTATTAACAACACTGTGTCCCTAATACGCCTCTACTAGACTAGCTCATTGATTAATGATGGTTAAGGTTTCCTAACCATAGACATGAGTTGTCGATTAATAATGAGGTCATGTCATTAGAAGAATGATGTGATGGACAGACTCAAATTAAGCACAGCAATTAGATCGTGTCATTGTGTTCACAATTGCCTAGTTTTTCCTATGTCAGTATCCTATTCCTTAGACCATGAGATAATGCCAATCCCTGGTACCAAAAGAGAGCTTTGAGGTCATCAAACGTCACCCTATGAGAGGGTGATCATAAAGGTGTCTCTCAGGTAATCGGAAAGTACTTGTTGGGTTGCATGTATCGAGATGGGATTTGTCCCTCCCATGTCGAAGAGATATACTCCGGGCCCACTCGGTAATCAATATCATACACCGTTTGCAAACACGTGATTAATGAGTTTAATCACAAGGTGATATTGGATTGCGGAACGAGTAAAGAGTACTTGCTGCGAACGAGATTGAACTAGGTATGGCGATACCGACGATCGAATCTCGGGCAAGTAAAATATCGCGAGACAAAGGAATTTGTATACGGGATTAATTGAATCCTGACATCGTGGTTCACCAATAATGATCTTCGCTGAATATGTGGGAGTCAATATGGATTTCCAGATCCCGCTATTGATTATTGATGGTGATCATGTCCGCACATTCTCGGACCCGTAGGGTCACACACTTAACGCTCATCGACGCTAGGGTAGTTTCGAGATTTATGGAAATTGTTTTGGAGAGTTATGGAATTGTTCTGGGAAGATGATTAATAATTTATTAATTAGTTGAATTAATAAATATTAATACAAATATTTATTTATTGGAAATAAATAAGGGCTAAAAAGTAGTCCATAAAAGTTTTTTTTCTAATGGCCTAATTTTGTAGCCCATCTAGACAAACTACTGAAGAGGCAAAAGGAAAAGGCAAAGAAAAAAAAGGGGGAGCGTAGCGGCTGGGCCGTGCGCCGCGCCTCGCCTGGGCCGCCTGCCCCGCTAGGCTGGGCCGGCCGCACGCCTGCATTGCTGGGCCACCAGGCCGGTTCCTGCACGCCCGCTCGCCTGGGCCGCCAGGCCGCTTCGGCTGGGCCGACTGGGCTCGCCCCAGGCCAGGCCACCAGATCGGCTTCTGCCTGCCAGGCCGCGCTCGCTCGCCCAGCTGCC
Organism: Dactylis glomerata; assembly: GCA_007115705.1. NCBI lineage: Eukaryota > Viridiplantae > Streptophyta > Magnoliopsida > Poales > Poaceae > Dactylis > Dactylis glomerata. The sequence continues at coordinate 8,819,891 of QXEO01000220.1, read as the reverse complement.
TCGATCGATCTAATCGATAGGCGCGGGTGCGAGGCCGGGTGCGATCTCCTCGCTCGCCAGGAGCCAGGTCAGCTCCAATACGATCGATGTTGGGCGACGTGGAGTTCACGCAAAGGGCAATCGCCTTGCCTTGCAAGTTTTTGCCACGGGCGCATATAAAAGGACTAGACCACCGCACGGGACGGTATGATTTTGATCATCCACCGGTTTCCCGCGTGTGTCTCTGGTAGCTCTTTTCTTGCCCTATTTTGACTAGATTTTTGCCTATCTTCTTCCACCTCTGTAACGCTCTACCTTTTACCAAAGGTAGAACTCCTATGTTACTGTGCCATTCCCTGGATCAGTAGATAGCACCACAGTACAAAATGTAGTGATCATTGCAGATAGTGTCATTTATTACATCGTAAATCCAGATACAATAGTCTTTGAACCTTACAAAATAGCTTAGCCACTTGGACTAGCTTGGAAACCAGAGTTTAACATGACTAAAACACAACGGAAAGTAAATTGCAATGATCCTCCATCTTCAGCAATGTGCCACAGGCAGTCATGTTGGTATGCAGGCTCGAGACTCCTCCATCTACTCCTCATCAGAACAACCTACACGTTTGAATATGTAGCCCCAAAGGGGTCAGTACAACAACGTACTGGCAAATGACACATATTTGGTGGCATTTGTGAAAAGACTATACTACATGACATTTGGCTTAGTGGATCTCAAAGGCTGAATTGCATAAAGCAAGTTTTATCCTATCAAAACATTTTTAAAACATTTAGATTTTTCTTTAAGGTCAAGGTAACCCCCAGATGATAACCACTACACAAACCTTGGGTTGATAGCCAAGTTGTGTAGCTCTGGATAGTTACTCAACAAAACACGATTAACTCTCAGGTGATAACAACCATGGGTTGATAGCCAGGTATATGGCCCTGAGTAGCTTGGTTCAATTAAAGCCCCAAGGTAACCCTTAGGTGATAACAACCACACAAGCCCTGAGTTGATAGTCAGGTGTGTAGTCCTAAGTAGCTAGTCTTGGGATTGGTGAGGACCCTTAGGTGATAACAACCACACAAGCCCTGAGTTGATAGTCAGGTGTGTAGCCCTAAGTAGTCACTATTCAAGTTTTAATTATTCTGAAATGGTGATGAGACTCCTTTCGCGCGACATGTCCTCTCTCTGTTCCTAGGTACAACCAATACAAAGTACTCTCAGGTGATAACCACCACACAAGTCCTAGGTTGATAGCTAGGAGTGCAGTCCTGAGTTGTGTACTCTCAGGTGATAACCACCACACATGCCCTGGGTTGATAGCCAGGTGTGTAGCCCTGAGTAGCCACAAGATTGCACCCAGGTGGTTCATTGGGTTATTAATTTTCATCTTTACAAATCATACACAGCATGGCATTGGCATCATCATTTTCATAAATTTAATATTCAATCCTAGCAAGGTAGAGTTTGAGGGATAGCTTCACACTACTAGGATCTAAGCATTTTCAAAGTCTTTGCAATTGAAAACATTAGAACACCTATCATGCATACTACATTAAAAACACTAATGCAGTATTTGAAAAGTAGGTCAAGAATGTGTGTCACTTGCCTTTTTGAAGATCACGATGTTTCCACTTCTCTCAACTATGCATGTAGCTCTTCACACCAACTATAGCACAAAATAACATAACATAAACATACCATACCAACACAATCAAACAAATCAAACAATTGAAAAGTGTTTGTTTAACAATTTTGGTTTTATTGAGATGTTATGACAAGAAAGATATGGCAAAGGATCATGATTGGTGAGATATGGATTTGAGAGCTTAGCTGGGGAAGATCAATATGATTTGAGAGAGAATTGGACTAGGCATAATATAATTTGATGAAGTTTTTATGCTTTATCAAAGCATATATGAGTTTTAGGAATAGCTCATGTGAAATAAATTACACAAGAGTCAATTTGTGCAACTACAACACTATTGAGTAAATGTGACAACAATTACTCTTAAATAGTATATATTGCACTTAGGAACTAGGCTAGGTTTTAAGAATGCTTGAACTACTCAATTAGCACATTTGCAAGTTGAATAGTTCAATACATATGAACAAAACTAAGTAGGCATGGGATTGGATATGAATGATTGATATTTGAGGACATGGCTCAACTGGTTCATTGATCAACATGGTGTATAACAGATACTACGGTATGGGTTATAACAACACCACATCAAAATCTAGGTTTGAGATGAATTCATATTCTACTCAAGTAGCACAATTGCCATTTGAATATATGAATTAGACAAAACATAATGAGTGAGATCTTTATGCTTTATTAAAGCATATTGAATCTTGGAATATCTCATGTGGGTAAATCACATAAGAGACAAAATAGTGCAATAGCAATACTATTGAATAAGTGTGACAACAATTATTCTTAAATAGTATATATTACACTTAAGCTTAGGCTAGGATTCTTATAACATTGAAGTACTCAATTAACTCAAATGCAAATTGAATAGTTCAATGCAAGGCTAAGATTGAGTAGACATGAATAAATGGCTATAGGTAATGGATATGTATAGATGATGTTTGAAAACATGGCTTAAGGTTCCTAATGAGTAATTGAGGTTGGGTTAAGTACTATGATGTTGATCTGATCAATACCATAGTAGCAAAGGTAGAAACTAAGATTGAAAGCATCACACTTTACTCAATTGACACATTTGTAATTTGAATAAGTGGGCACTATACAAGATAGGTCTAAGTGAATATGATCTTGATCAATATGTTGTTTAGATAACATTGATGACTAGGTATGGTTATAGGATTCACTAAAGTAGAAAGGAACATTACTGAAAAGGAATAGGTTTATTTCTATAGTGGAAATTACTCAAATCCTCATGTTAGAATTTGAATAATTGCGAAATGGTTCAATAAAATATGGGAGTGATACTACTGGATAGCTTGCAGCAAAGCAAAGCTACTGCAATTAGATTCATTCTAAAATAAATTTTAGAACTCAAGATATGGTCAAATTAGTGATTTGAATAGATTTGAATGCACAAAGTGTGTGCACGTATCAAATTTGGATTTTCTTGATCCTATGATGTTCTACATGATTAAAGGATTCCAAAGACTACAAATTTGTAATATTTGGATGGACAGAACTAAAGATATGAATTAAACAAGCTAACAGAAGGTTTGATTCCAATTTGAAAATAGTTTCAAATTGAACCCATAAAATATAGGATATTATTATACTACTGGATTCTAGGTGTTCTAAGGATTCCAACGGTATATCATTTGCTAATTTTGGATGCAGGGATCAAAAGATATGGATTTTACAAGATTGGGCTTAATTCTGATTTGAAAATCTATTTTGGTTTCTGTTTGATCCGAGGCTGGCCACGTGGCTTGATATGACTGGAAGATACCGGTTCGGCCGGATTGTCATTCTGAAGCATTGGATCTTAAGTGATTTGGACATCCTGGATAGACCGGTACCTCTTCAGTTAAGTGGATTGATTAGATCCACTGGATCTCAATCAAACGGCCACGAATAAAAGGAAGAGGTGCTCACCAGCTCGAGCTAGGGTTCCGGCGAGCAAATTCGGTGAGGCGCACTGGAGGTGGTCGTTGGCGTCGATGCAGAGGCTTCCAGGGACGGCGGAGGGCTGGACGATGATCAGCGCGTCGTGGCGGAGTCGAGGGTGAGGACGGCGTTCTCGGGGAGTCTCTGGAGCGGCTGCTGGGCACGGACGGAGGTGCTCTGGGCGACGGCGATGTTCGGGAGTAGACGGCGTCGTCGATTCTCTGCAGAATAGATGATATCAGAGGCGTCAATGTGGGCGCCGGAGAAGGGGGAAAAGGATAGGACAGAAGAGGGAGTACGGGATTACCTAAATCCGTCGGAATCGAGCGGAAGAGGCCGCAGGCGAGCGGATCTCCGATGAGGAATTTAGCCAGCCTGGCGGCGCTATCGAGAGAGGGAAAAAGGGGGAAGAGGAGAGAAGGTTGAGGCCTTCTTATAGGCGTGGTGCGGGGAAGAAACGGCAGGCAATTAATCGGGAATTGATGGGGGAGAATTAACAGAGGGAGGAAACGGTCTCCGGCGAGGATCTCGGGCCAGAGGAGGGAGATGACAGCCGGGTCCCACATGTCGGCGAGAGGGAGTGAGGAGCTGCGTACCGGTTCGGGATTTTGCTAGATGGGCCACGGGCTCTTTTCTCTGCTGGGCCGAATAGGGTTCCCGGGGTCCATTTATATATTTATTTTGTTTTCTTCTTTTTCTTTTCTGTTTTCTTATTTCTTTAATAACTTTTGCAAATTTGGTTCAAATTGCTTCAAACCAAATTTGTAAAGTTTCTAAAATTCAAAACAACATTCCAGAACAGTAATAAACATGTTTTTATAATTAAAACAAATTTCCAAATAAAACTCTATAATTTAGACAAAGGGCTTATTTGCATAAACCAAAGTAGAAATAGGATTTTGGAATAACCCTTTTAAAATAAGAGGATAACACTTTATAAAATATTATTTACAAATTGTTTTCAAATCACCTTTTGCAAAGGAAACCTTTGAGACAAGAGAATCATTTTAAGAGGTATCCTTTGCAAGTAGCTTGCATAGGTTTGAATAAAGGATGGAAAATAGTATTTGGATACTTGATCTTTCTCAAAGAAGTTCTTCAAGAAAATAATAGAAAGTTTAAAATAGTTTTCTAATAAAGCTTTCAAATAGACTCAAAAGTTTTAAATCCTTGTGAATTTCCAATCATCTCAAGCAAAACAAAAGCAAAAAATTTCCCCGAAAATTTGATAAAATCTTGGGATGTTACAGACTACCACCCTTAAAAGAAATCTCGTCCTCGAGATTGGAGAAAGGCTAAAAAGTTTATTGGTTCTAATGGAACTAGGGTGCTACCACCCTTAAAAGAAAATTCCTCTTGGTGGTATCTTGATGCTTCCTTAGGCACTTGTATTTTGTTCCCAGCTTGCATTCACTGTTGTGCCATTTTCTCTGAATCGTCCTTCTCAGAAATCTTGATGATCAATACTATGTTCAAAAGTGGGCATACCAAAGGTTCCATCCAATTCTGGTGATAAGCAGATATCATCCATCGCGTTGTCATCAACAAGGTAGTCCACATCTTCCAAGAACGTGTATCTAGCCTTTTCTTGGTCGGTCCTCACCAAGGCCAAGAAATCAAATAGGTCATCACCATACTCCTTGTTGCTTTTTAGCTGATTTTTGATCCAAGAATCTCAAAAGATGACTCAGTGCCAAGTACTGCATGCTTGCCCCACGAACATGATGAGACCACACATCCCAATGAATTAGGATGGCATCTCTCTGCAGGCTTCTCATGCATTTCATAGGGGTAAACAAGGTGGACTCTGTAAGAGGTACTTGCACCTTTAAGGGACGGAAGGTCGCCTTATAACCAGCATTGTTGAATCTTTTCTTGATACCGGTGTTCATCATGCTATCTGCCACTAGTACCAGATGGTCCTTAGGAATTCCTTTCGCAACCATCTTCATAGTCATTGGAAGACGCTGGACAATTTGATCATATCTCGAAGGTGAATTCCTTTGCGAGAATAAGGGATCTAACGAAGCTCTCATGGGCAAGAAAATAGTTTCAGGGATTTGGGGAGTTGCCTCATAACATCGCAGGTCGGGATGGGGTAGACTTCGGTGGCGTAAAGCTCTGGAACTAGGAGGCAATCTCATAGGTAGTGGTGGTTGTCTCTGTTGTAACTCTCTGGAGAGGAGTGACCTCTCTTTTATAGGCTCAGGGAGGTAGCTGAACAGGCCACGTAGGGAGTCGAAACGAAGGGTCGGGAAGGTGAATTGAACAGGCAGCAGCCGAAGTTGAACAGTCTTCGCACTCAAAGTCCACTGAGCAAAACGTTTCTGACTCGTGAAGTCGTTCAATACCAAAACATCCTTACCGTAGTCCTACGTTTTTGGCCACACTGGCTCACTATAAGGGATGTAACATATTATCTTCCTAAGGTTATGGTTTAACGACATCGTCACTCATGTAGGTATGTCTCTCTAGATTCACCATTCCTCATACAAGAGCGAACAATATGAGTAGTCGTCATGGGGGCCAATCCATGTCGCACCCAATCATTGCCTTGTATTTGGTTTGGTTCATCTCGCATTCTAACATCTTGGTCAACCTCACTAGTTTTTAAACAAAAGTTTTTATTGAAAATTGGAATCAAGTTCCCAAATCTTATTTTGAATTTTGAAATCAAAATCTATCGTTCCTAGCTAGAGGTTTTTGCGTGAACTTGTTCGTATGACTTTAACTCTGGGGTTACAAATTCTTCAGCTTGCTATTTCATTGAGAAGTAAAAGTTCACTCCACAAGGTGGTCTTTAGCTCTTACAAGTCCTTACAATATTTATTACAAGACAGTAGCTGCATACAAAATCTTTCAAGTTGGCTATGCTCTGTCGTGTCTTCTTCTTGTATCTTGCGGCATCCTTCAGTCATCCCAGTTCACTGAGGTCTTGTAGTACCATTTTCTGAACATTTATTCGCATAGTGTCCCTTTTGTTTGCACTTGTAACAAGTGATTGTCGAGAGATCCTTCATAACCACCGGTTTGGAGTGGTGTTGTCCATTTCCTCCATTATGATTTCCATTGTCTCCATTATGATGATCACTGGAGTGGTTTCCATTGTTTCCACCATTGTGCCTATGGCCATTGAAATTACCCTTTCCATTGCCTCCATTGAAGTGGGGTCTCTTGTGGGAATGTCCAGTGTGGCTCCTGCCATTGTTGAGCTTCCGCTTACGGTTTTCCTCCTTCCTTATGTTGTTGTCCAGAGTAACCACTTGGTCTAGCAGAGCCTGGTAGTTTGGAGCATAAGCTACTGACAGAGGTATCTTCAGTTCCCCTTTGAGTCCACGGAGAAACTTATCTTTCCTCTTGGCATCAGTGTCGATGTCTTCTGGTGCGTACCTTGACAGAGAGCAAAAGTCATCCATGTACTCCTTTAGCATCCTGTCACACTGCTTCAGAGTGCGGAACTCATCTTTCTTTAGATTCATAATGCCCGTGGAGATATGAGCATTACGAAAGCCTTCCCTGAAGGAATCCCAGTCCAGACCTTCAATTGGATTGGTGACTTGGTAAGTATCCCACCACATTGCTGCTAGTCCCTCTAGCAGGTGGGCAGTGAATCTAATCTTTTCAGCATCTGTGCACTCACAGGTAACTAAGTCCTTACTGACTGAACGCAGCCAGTCGTCGGCCACTATTGGGTCTGTGGCAGATGAAAACTTATTGGGTCTGAGCTTCAGGAAACGAGCTAGTCGGTCCACTTGAGGTGGGGGTGGTGGATTGTTGTTGTTGTTGTTCATGAGGTTGGTGCTTGCTTGGATGAATTGGGTCATCATCTGCATGACCTGGGCTTGACCTGTGGCTAACTGTTGGACCACATCATAGAGGTTGTTGATGTTGTTGTCGTTGTTGTTGCTGCTGTTGTTGTTGTTGTTGTTGTTGTTTTCACGGCGAGGCGGCATCTAAGGTGGTTTTAGCAAAGGTGAGTAATAGATAGATAGAACTAAAGAAGAAAATTTTCCTACCCATGCACAACCAACAAACCATGCAACAAACAAACATAAACCAAACAATCATTGAAAATTCCTTTTGATAAGTTTTGGAAAAACACGCTAACAAAATAATATGGTCATACACCAATTTTGTATGATCATAGAAGCATCTATAAATCATTGGTTCTATAAACTAGAATCTTGGTGGTCTATTCTATTATAGTTTCATTGTTCCATTTCTTATTTCCACTTCCCCAATGCATCGTTGGTGTTGGGTAGCCTTCATATCCACATTTCCTCGAGCTCTTTGTTGGCCTTCAATGTAGTTCTTCATGTTGGATCAAGGTCAACCTATGAAGTAGAAGTCTCATTCTTCTGGCACATTGTGTTCTTCTATCCTTTCTTGATGGTTCCGAGAGTTGGGTCATCTAAGGGAATCATTTGAAAATGAAGTAGGGGAGAAATACAAGGAGTTTCAAGATGCAAACATTCTTTTTAATTTTTTTTAAATAGAAGTAAGATGAGATAGAGATTTTTTATCCTAGGGCCTTCCTATCTCTAATCCAAACCTAGGGTCTCGATCCTACAGGCAACACTATGCTCTGATACCATTCTGTAATGCCCTACCTTTTACCAAAGGTAGAACTCCTGTGTTACTGTGCCATTCCCTGGATCAGTAGATAGCACCACAGTACAAAATGTAGTGATCATTGCAGATAGTGTCATTTATTACATCGTAAATCCAGATACAATAGTCTTTGAACCTTACAAAATAGCTTAGCCACTTGGACTATCTTGGAAACCAGAGTTTAACATGACTAAAACACAACGGAAAGTAAATTGCAATGAGCCTCCATCTTCAGCAATGTGCCACAGGCAGTCATGTTGGTATGCAGGCTCGAGACTCCTCCATCTACTCCTCATCAGAACAACCTACACGTTTGAATATGTAGCCCCAAAGGGGTCAGTACAACAACGTACTGGCAAATGACACATATTTGGTGGCATTTGTGAAAAGACTATACTACATGACATTTGGCTTAGTGGATCTCAAAGGCTGAATTGCATAAAGCAAGTTTTATCCTATCAAAACATTTTTTAAACATTTAGATTTTTCTTTAAGGTCAAGGTAACCCCCAGATGATAACCACTACACAAACCTTGGGTTGATAGCCAAGTTGTGTAGCTCTAGATAGTTACTCAACAAAACACGATTAACTCTCAGGTGATAACAACCATGGGTTGATAGCCAGGTATATGGCCCTGAGTAGCTTGGTTCAATTAAAGCCCCAAGGTAACCCTTAGGTGATAACAACCACACAAGCCCTGAGTTGATAGTCAGGTGTGTAGTCCTAAGTAGCTAGTCTTGGGATTGGTGAGGACCCTTAGGTGATAACAACCACACAAGCCCTGAGTTGATAGTCAGGTGTGTAGCCCTAAGTAGTCACTATTCAAGTTTTAATTATTCTGAAATGGTGATGAGACTCCTTTCGCGTGACATGTCCTCTCTCTGTTCCTAGGTACAACCAATACAAAGTACTCTCAGGTGATAACCACCACAGAAGTCCTAGGTTGATAGCTAGGAGTGCAGTCCTGAGTTGTGTACTCTCAGGTGATAACCACCACACATGCCCTGGGTTGATAGCCAGGTGTGTAGCCCTGAGTAGCCACAAGATTGCACCCAGGTGGTTCATTGAGTTATTAATTTTCATCTTTACAAATCATACACAGCATGGCATTGGCATCATCATTTTCATAAATTTGATATTCAATCCTAGCAAGGTAGAGTTTGAGGGATAGCTTCACACTACTAGGATCTAAGCATTTGCAAAGTCTTTGCAATTGAAAACATTAGAACACCTATCATGCATACTACATTAAAAACACTAATGCAGTATTTGAAAAGTAGGTCAAGAATGTGTGTCACTTGCCTTTTTGAAGATCACGATGTTTCCACTTATCTCAACTATGCACGTAGCTCTTCACACCAACTATAGCACAAAATAACATAACATAAACATACCATACCAACACAATCAAACAAATCAAACAATTGAAAAGTGTTTGTTTAACAATTTTGGTTTTATTGAGATGTTATGACAAGAAAGATATGGCAAAGGATCATGATTGGTGAGATATGGATTTGAGAGCTTAGCTGGGGAAGATCAATATGATTTGAGAGAGAATTGGACTAGGCATAATATAATTTGATGAAGTTTTTATGCTTTATCAAAGCATATATGAGTTTTAGGAATAGCTCATGTGAAATAAATTACACAAGAGTCAATTTGTGCAACTACAACACTATTAAGTAAATGTGACAACAATTACTCTTAAATAGTATATATTGCACTTAGGAACTAGGCTAGGTTTTAAGAATGCTTGAACTACTCAATTAGCACATTTGCAAGTTGAATAGTTCAATACATATGAACAAAACTAAGTAGGCATGGGATTGGATATGAATGATTGATATTTGAGGACATGGCTCAACTGGTTCATTGATCAACATGGTGTATAACACATACTATGGTATGGGTTATAACAACACCACATCAAAATCTAGGTTTGAGATGAATTCATATTCTACTCAAGTAGCACAATTGCCATTTGAATATATGAATTAGACAAAACATAATGAGTGAGATCTTTATGCTTTATTAAAGCATATTGAATCTTGGAAGATCTCATGTGGGTAAATCACATAAGAGACAAAATAGTGCAATAGCAATACTATTGAATAAGTGTGACAACAATTATTCTTAAATAGTATATATTACACTTAAGCTTAGGCTAGGATTCTTATAACATTGAAGTACTCAATTAACTCAAATGCAAATTGAATAGTTCAATGCAAGGCTAAGATTGAGTGAAATGAATAAATGGCTATAGGTAATGGATATGTATAGATGATGTTTGAAAACATGGCTTAAGGTTCCTAATGAGTAATTGAGGTTGGGTTAAGTACTATGATGTTGATCTGATCAATACCATAGTAGCAAAGGCAGAAACTAAGATTGAAAGCATCACACTTTACTCAATTGACACATTTGTAATTTGAATAAGTGGGCACTATACAAGATAGGTCTAAGTGAATATGATCTTGATCAAGATATTGTTTAGATAACATTGATGACTAGGTATGGTTATAGGATTCACTAAAGTAGAAAGGAACATTACTGAAAAGGAATAGGTTTATTTCTATAGTGGAAATTACTCAAATCCTCATGTTAGAATTTGAATAATTGCGAAATGGTTCAATAAAATATGGGAGTGATACTACTGGATAGCTTGCAGCAAAGCAAAGCTACTGCAATTGGATTCATTCTAAAATAAATTTTAGAACTCAAGATATGGTCAAATTAGTGATTTGAATAGATTTGAATGCACAAAGTGTGTGCACGTATCAAATTTGGATTTTCTTGATCCTATGATGTTCTACATGATTAAAGGGTTCCAAAGACTACAAATTTGTAATATTTGGATGGACAGAACTAAAGATATGAATTAAACAAGCTAACAGAAGGTTTGATTCCAATTTGAAAATAGTTTCAAATTGAACCCATAAAATATAGGATATTATTGTACTACTGGATTCTAGGTGTTCTAAGGATTCCAACGGTATATCATTTGCTAATTTTGGATGCAGGGATCAAAAGATATGGATTTTACAAGATTGGGCTTAATTCTGATTTGAAAATCTATTTTGGTTTCTGTTTGATCCGAGGCTGGCCACGTGGCTTGATATGACTGGAAGATACCGGTTCGGCCAGATCGTCATTCTGAAGCGTTGGATCTTAAGTGATTTGGACGTCCCGGATAGACCGGTACCTCTTCAGTTAAGTGGATTGATTAGATCCACTAGATCTCAATCGAACGACCACGAATAAAAGGAAGAGGTGCTCACCAGCTCGAGCTAGGGTTCCGGCGAGCAAATCCGGCGAGGCGCACTGGAGGTGGTCGTTGGCGTCGATGCAGAGGCTTCCAGGGATGGCGGAGGGCTGGACAATGATCAGCGCATCGTGGCGGAGTCGAGGGTGAGGACGGCGTTCTCGGGGAGTCTCTGGAGCGGCTGCTGGGCACGGACGGAGGTGCTCTGGGCGACGGCGACGTTCGGGAGTAGACGGCGTTGTCGATTCTCTGCGGAATAGATGATATCAGAGGCGTCAACGTGGGCGCCGGAGAAGGGGGAAAAGGATAGGACAGAAGAGGGTGTACGGGATTACCTAAATCCGTCGGAATCGAGCGGAAGAGGCCGCAGGCGAGCGGATCTCCGGTGAGGAATTTAGCCAGCCTAGCGGCGCTATCGGGAGAGGGAAAAAGGGGGAAGAGGAGAGAAGGTTGAGGCCTTCTTATAGGCGTGGTGCGGGGAAGAAACGGCAGGCAATTAATCGGGAATTGATGGGGGAGAATTAACAGAGGGAGGAAACGGTCTCCGGCGAGGATCTCGGGCCAGAGGAGGGAGATGACAGCCGGGTCCCACATGTCGGCGAGAGGGAGTGAGGAGCTGCGTACCGGTTCAGGATTTTGCTAGATGGGCCACGGGCTCTTTTCTCAGCTGGGCCGAATAGGGTTCCCGGGGTCCATTTATATATTTATTTTGTTTTCTTCTTTTTCTTTTTATTTTCTTATTTCTTTAATAACTTTAGCAAATTTGGTTCAAATTGCTTCAAACCAACTTTGTAAAGTTTCTAAAATTCAAAACAACATTCCATAACAGTAATAAACATGTTTTTATAATTAAAACAAATTTCCAAATAAAACTCTATAATTTAGACAAAGGGCTTATTTGCATAAACCAAAGTAGAAATAGGATTTTGGAATAACCCTTTTAAAATAAGAGGATAACACTTTATAAAATATTATTTATGAATTGTTTTCAAATCACCTTTTGCAAAGCAAACCTTTGAGACAAGAGAATCATTTTAAGAGGTATCCTTTGCAAGTAGCTTGCATAGGTTTGAATAAAGGATGGAAAATAGTATTTGGATACTTGATCTTTCTCAAAGAAGTTCTTCAAGAAAATAATAGAAAGTTTAAAATAGTTTTCTAATAAAGCTTTCAAATAGACTCAAAAGTTTTAAATCCTTGTGAATTTCCAATCATCTCAAGCAAAACAAAAGCAAAAAAATTCCCCAAAAATTTGATAAAATCTTGGGATGTTACAACCTCGCGTGCGTAGGCGAAGCCCTGTCCGCAAATACTCTCCACCATATGCACCACGCCATCGTGCTGCTAATCCCATCTACCACTCCACCACACCTTGCTGGACCGAGGAGGAGGAGTTGTCGTTGCGCGGTATGTGTGCAACGCTCGGAGGCGTCGCCCGTTGTGGCGCTTGGATCGGATCGGATCGCGAGGAGGAGATGCTAGAACGACTACGCCGACCACGTTCATATGAACGTTTCCGCTGTGCGATCTACAAGGGTATGTAGATCTAATCTCTCTCGCTCGTTGTTTTGCACCTCGTAGATCAGATCTTGGCTGTTTCTGTTCGTCTTCGTAAGAAATTTTTGTTTTCTATGCTACGAAACCCTTCAGTGGTATCAGAGCGAGATCTATGCGTAGATGTTTTACACGAGTAAAACGCAACATGCTTGTTGCGGGCGTTGATGTTTTCTGTTGCAAACCTCTATGTTGTGTATTTCTTATGGCGCGGCATAGTGAGATCAAAGCGGTCCAGGCCAACTTTACGCGACCTCGTTCGCGAGACCGGCTCCGCACTTGACGTGTGGCTTGTTCCATACATGCGGCTGGTGGATGCCAGTTTCTTTCACTATAGTAGTCATGGGATTTACAACGGATGTTAGCAACCATAATATCACCGTTGTGGCTTTGCGTAGGTAAGAACCGTTCTTATGCGTAGCTCCCATAAGCCACGTAAAACATGCAATCAACAAATTAGAGGCGTCTAACTTGTTTTTGCAGGGAGTGTTTGTGATATGGTATTGCCACAAGATGTGATGTGTCTGATATATGTGATGTATGCGATGATCATGTTTTGTAATGTTTCACGACTTGCATGTCGATGAGTTCACAACCGGCAGGAGCCATATGGTTGTCTTTATAATTATGTATGACCTGCGTCTCAACTTCTTATACGCCATGTAATAGCTTTACTTTATCGCTAAATAGTTAGCAATAGTTGTAGTTGCTATTGGTGGTGGAGACAATCATGGTGAAGTGATGGAGATCATGCCGGTGCGCACGAGATGGAGATCAATGCGCGAAGATAGGCTATACCATGTCACATATTGTATATGCATGTGATGTTTATCCTTTATGTATGCATCTTATTTTGCTTTAATCGTGACAATAGCATTATAAGATGATCCCTCACACTTAATTTCAAGATAAAATGTGTTCTCCCCTCGCATGCGCCGTTGCGAAAGATCGTCGTTTTGAAGCATCACGTGATGATCGGGTGCTATAAACTCTATGTTCACATACAACGGGTGTAAGCCAGATTTACACATGCGAAAATACGTGGGTTAAACTTGACAAGCCTAGCATGTACAGACATGGCCTCTGAACACACGGACCGAAAGGTCAAGCATGAGTCATATGGATGATATGATCAGCATGTTGATGTTCACCATTAAAGCTACATCATTCACGTGATGATCGGTCTCGGTGTAGTGAATTTGGATCATGCTTCACTAAACAACTTCGAGGGATGTTGAATTTAGTGGGAGTTCATTAGTAATTTGATTAACTTGAACTAATTATCATGAACTAAATCTTAGTGTATTTGCATAAGTCGTTGTAGTCTTTGGCAACCATTTTTCACTGACACTTAGTTTTAATTGAGTTAAAAGAACTATAGAATTCTGGATAATCACTTTTTGGACTAGTACCGTTTAGTAAGAATGTCAAGATCAAAGATTAAGTCTTATCGCAACTTTAGCAATCCTCGCTTGCTCCATATGATTTAATAAGTTGTATTAATCTAAGAGCAATGTTTTAGTTTAGTATCTAAAATCATATGTTTGCCCTCATGAGAAATTGGTCTTCAAAATTGTTTGAGAATCAAAGTGATCTTGGAGCTGAAAGAATTGTTTCAGAAACAAACAAGAGTTAAAAGATATTTGATGTCTAGAACTTTGATTGTTTGCAAAATAATTAAGTATAATTTAGTAAAAGAACATATGCTCATATTGTATGAATATATGCGAAGATCGAAGATGCTTGGCGTCCCGATCACCCAAAAGTTTGGGAACTAATATTATACTTCCACTCATCCTTATAAGCTATAGTAGTTTCATCATGAAAATTTTCATGATAAGATGGATGAAAAGGTATCGGCTAAATTGTTTTGCCATACCGAAAGATTGCTAAAGAATGGAACCCAGAAGAATACCAATCATATGATGATGGTGATCCACCTCAAAAGTGTGAAATCTAAAGCTATTAGTAATTGACTAAATGCGCTTTGGACTATGTGTGAAATGATTGACGCCACTGTTGATGTTGATAGATTCTTCTAATGGGAGGAAACGCTAAATCAGATCTGTAGAATATTTGGTAGAAAAGGAAAAGACTGGAAATGTCCAGCTCGGGTATATAAATGATATACATGTTATAGATGTATTCTTTGCTCATTAACAATGTAATTCTTGGGTATTCGATACTGGATTGTTGGTATGAAATGTCATACAAAGCAACACAACGCAAGAACTACAATGGCCTAAATAACTTGCAATAGAATGTGGTGACAATGCACATCGAGAAACAAATAAAAGTGTTATTGTGTTTCCGTCGGCATCAAACCTAGCCTTGAAGATTTATTATGAACTAAATAATTGTTATCTTGTTCTAGTATTATGAGAACAATTGTTGTTCATGTCATTACCGTCTTCCATAATCGATGGATAGATTATAATAAATCTTTTTGGTAAAATAGACATCTATAACACTGATGCTAAAGGTCGCAAGACAAAACAAATTTAACTTATATATGACACCGCCGTTTAAGTCATATTGGAAACAAAACATGAAAGAAATTCTATATTGATAGATTTTGAGTCATTTGATTTTGAATTGATTGACGCTTGTGAGACTTTTCCTAAGGATGATTAAACTCCGTTCATGGGCCATGGACAGGATAAGCGACTAACTAAATGGAGATCATACATGTTGATGTATGTAGTCCATGGTGTGAAGTCGAGCGTGGTGTATTTTCTATTTCATCAATGATGTATGGTATATCTACTTGGTGAGATAGAAATATGAAATGATTGAAATTGTTCAATTTATGAAGTGCAAATTGTAGTAACAAGAAAAATTCAAGTTTTTATGATTGGATCATAAAGAAGAATATTTGAGTTACAAGTTTAGCAAACATCTAAGAGTTAAGTGAATTGTTTCACAAACTTGCATCTTGATAAACGCCATATGAGTATGGAGTCTTCAATGGGTGTAATCAAACTTTGTTTGACATGGTTAGATCAATGATGAAATAAAACTGCCAATATAATTTGTGGGTTATGCTTTAGAGACTACCGCTTTTCACTGAATAGAGTGCCATCATAATCCATTGAAATGACACTATACGAGTTATAATTGTCTTTTCTTGAATTTTGGTATGCAAGGCATATGTGTAAAATGTTTACAACCAAAATTGGATTAGTAAGTCTTTGTAGGTTATCCCAAAGAATGTCGATGGGTATTCCTTCTACTATGAACCCAATCACATAGTGATTGTCGCTAAAAGGTGAATTTCTTATGAAGGAGTTTTCTCGCGAAAGGTTTAAGTGGGAGGATAATAGAAATTGATGAGGTTATTGAACCTGAGCAAGATGAGCAAAGTAGCGCAGCACCGGAAAATGTTCTGGAAGCGACAACTGCATTCATGGCTTCAGAACCTACAATATGTTGTAGTACTGGACATCAAAGTTCCTATTTAACCAAGTTGGTCGTAATCAAATATAATGATTTGAGGACGAGATACTATTGGTTAATAGTAACCGACAATATACAAAGAAGCGGTGATGGGCCCTGACTTCGTCATATGGATTATTTTAGCAACAATTACATATTGAGATATGATAGTTGAATAAACGAAACAACATTCCTCTACCGGAATGCACACCAAGGACATGTACGTGATACGACCCAATGGGTTTCGTTAATTCAAAGATTGCTAGATATGTATGCAAACTTCAATGGTAGAAGTAAGCATAACGGAGTTGGAATCTTCATTATGATGAAAATTTTAAAGAGTTAATTTCATCAAGATATTTGAAGATGCTTGTATTTACAAGAAAGTAAGTGGGAGCGCTAAGACATATTTCTAATACTTTATGTAGACGACATATCGGTCATTGGAAATTATGTGTTTTTCTTGATATTGTTAAGTTTTCATTAAGAATGGATTTTTGATGAAAGACTTAGGCAAAACCAGAATATTAAGCGTCAATGTCTATGCAGATAGATTGAGGCACTAATATAGTTTTGCCAAAAGTACATAGATGAAATATAGAATTTGTTCAATATGGAAACAATAAGAACGGTTCTTGTTGCATGGAAAAGGTTGGAGCAAGAATCAAGTGTTTTGACACTCGATGAGTGAAACCACAAGAATGACTTTATCAATCTTGTACACCATGATATGTATATCCAGATATGTCCGATGCTCTAAAGGTTACGAGCATTCATATGATGATCGTTGGACAATAGTAAGATATTCTTATGTACTTTCGAAGAAGAATATGTTATGTATGCAGGAGTGACAAATGGTTTATTGCAATGAGTTACATTGGCTTTGTAACACATACAAGTAAAATTTTATCTCAATTTTAGACTATTTATTTTGAGTGATAAGGTGGCACAATAAGATGGAAGAAAGTTCCATGATAACTTGGATGAGTTTTCAAAGTTAGACATTGTGACGGATACTGCAACAAAGGCTCAATATATAACTGCTCTAGAAGCAGCAAAAGAACTAGGTGTAGTTCCAAGTGTGCTAGTACCATGTAGTTCTATTGTATGACAATAGTGACAGCATAGTCTCGGCCAAGAAAACAAGGTCTCATCAGAAGACCAAGTTTATACGATGCCATCTCATACGAGATGAGTAATGCGTGTTGACGCAAAAGATATGCAAATACAAACGGACCTGAAAGTGTCAGACCCGTAGATAAGGTTTACCACGTGCAATGCGTATGAATAACACCGGAATGCCATTGGTGTTAAAGGCGCAAGTATGACTAGATTATTGACTCTAGTGCAAGTGGGAGACTGAAGGAAATATGCCCTAGAGGCAATAATAATAATATTGTTATTATCATATTTCTTGTTCATGATAATGTTTATATTCCATGCTAGAATTGTATTAAGCGGAAACATTAATACTTGTGTGGTTTATTAACAACATTGTGTCCCTAGTACGCCTCTACTAGACTAGCTCATTGATTAATGATGGTTAAGGTTTCTTAACCATAGACATGAGCTGTCGATTAATAATGAGGTCATGTCATTAGAAGAATGATGTGATGGACAGACTCAAATTAAGCACAGCAATTAGATTGTGTCATTGTGTTCACAATTGCCTAGCTTTTCCTATGTCAGTATCCTATTCCTTAGACCATGAGATAATGCCACTCCCTGGTACTGGAAGAGAGCTTTGAGGTCATCAAACGTCACCCTATGAGAGGGTGATCATAAAGGTGTCTCTCAGGTAATCGGAAAGTACTTGTTGGGTTGCATGTATCGAGATGGGATTTGTCCCTCCCATGTCAGAGAGATATACTCCGGACCCACTCGGTAATCAATATCATACACCGTTTGCAAACACGTGATTAATGAGTTTAATCACAGGGTGATATTGGATTGCGGAACGAGTAAAGAATACTTACTGTGAATGAGATTGAACTAGGTATGGCGATACCGATGATCGAATCTCGGGCAAGTAAAATATCGCGCGACAAAGGAATTTGTATACGGGATTAATTGAATCCTGACATCGTGGTTCACCGATAATGATCTTCGCTGAATATGTGGGAGTCAATATGGATTTCCAGATCCCACTATTGATTATTGATGGTAATCATGTCCACACATTCTCGAACCCGTAGGGTCACACACTTAACGCTCATCGACGCTAGGGTAGTTTCGGGATTTATGGAAATTGTTTTCGAGAGTTACGGAATTGTTCCGGGAAGATGATTAATAATTTATTAATTAGTTGAATTAATAAATATTAATACATATATTTATTTATTGGAAATAAATAAGGGCTAAAAAGTAGTCCATAATTTTTTTTTTCTAATGGCCTAATTTTGTAGCCCATCTAGACAAACTACTAAAGAGGCAAAAGGAAAAGGCAAAGAAAAAAAAGGGAGCGCAGCGGCTGGGCCGCGCGCCGCGCCTCGCCTGGGCCGCCTGCCCCGCTAGGCTGGGCCGGCCGCGCTCCTGCGTTGCTGGGCCACCAGGCCGGTTCCTGCGCGCCCGCTCGCCTGGGCCGCGAGGCCACTTCGGCTGGGCCGACTGGGCTCGCCCCAGGCCAGGCCGCCAGATCGGCTTCCGCCTGCCAGGCCGCGCTCGCTCGCCCAGCTGCCTCGATCGATCTGATCGATAGGCGCGGGTGCGAGGCCGGGTGTGATCGCCTCGCTCGCTAGGAGCCAGGCCAGCTCCGATATGATCGATGCTGGGCAACGTGGAGTTCACGCAAAGGGCAATCGCCTTGCCTTGCAAGTTTTCGCCATGGGCGCATATAAAAGGACCAGACCACCGCACGGGATGGGATGATTTTGATCAGCCACCGGTTTCTCGCGTGTGTCTCTGGTAGCTCTTTTCTTGCCCTAGTTTGACTAGATTTTTGCCTATCTTCTTCCACCTCGCGCGCGTAGGCGAAGCCCTGTCCGCAAATACTCTCCACCATATGCACCACGCCATCGTGCTGCTGATCCCATCTACCACTCCACCACACCTTGCTGGACCGAGGAGGAGGAGGAGTTGTTGTTGTGCGGTACATGTGCAACGCTCGGAGGCGTCGCCCGTTGTGGCGCTTGGATCGGATTGGATCACGAGGAGGAGATGCTAGTACGACTACGCCGACCATGTTCATATGAACGTTTCCGTTGTGCGATCTACAAGGGTATGTAGATCTAATCTCTCTCGCTCGTTGTTTTGCATCTCGTAGATCAGATCTTGGCTGTTTTTGTTCATCTTTGTAAGAAATTTTTTGTTTTCTATGCTGCGAAACCCTTCAAAAAGGTACTCACATCTTTTGGCTACTAAGTCTTTTAGTTGCTGGTGAGTGCTCGAAGTTATTTCCTTTAGATTCTGCAATTATATCCTTTTGTTTCTTATTTTTATTTTCACTAGTTAGGCTTAATGGAAAACAAAGAGTTCTTTAGTCTTTTTCCTGAGTTAGGATGTGGAGTGTTTGAAGAGAAAATTGAAAAACCTTTGGAGCTTAATTCGCATGCTAATAGTTTTGTTAGTATGAATGCTTTGAACACCATTTTTGCTAATGCTATAGAAAAGTCTAAGCTTGGGGAAGCTGGTTTTGTTAAGCATAATATTTTTAGTTCCCCAGCTTTAGTGGAGAAAGTTTGCTCTGATGATATTTTATCTCCCATATGTGATGTTTGTAATGATGCTTGTGCTCCTTATCCTTTTAAAATACTTATGAAGATTGTTGAACGTGCTATGGATAACTGCTATTTAGGAGATGGAACTGTCCATCCTGGTGATCATTTGCTTTTTATACATGAATTACGCGAGTTGTTCAAGTGTGCAGGTATTTTGATGAACAAAGTTGAGAGGAAGCTATTTTCTTTATCACTAAAGGGCAGAGCTGTGGAATGGTATAAAACACTGAAGGATGGCCGACCTATTGATTGGGAGGAAATTGTACCTCTCTTTTATTCTAAATTCTATCCTTCTAGTGAGGTTTATAAAGATAGGAATTACATTTATAATTTTCATCCGCATGAGGGAGAAAGCATTGCCCAAGCGTGGGGAAGATTGAAGTTACTAATGCACAAATGTCCTATTCATGATCTTCCCTGTAATATTGTTATTAATAATTTTTATGCAAGGCTTTCAGGATATTACAAGGACTATCTAGATGCATGCTTTGATGGGTCTTTCACAAGCAAGGATGTTGACACCAAGTGGGATCTGCTTGAAACAATTCAAAACAATATTGAAGGTTGGGATAGCGACAAAGGTAAAGGATCAAGTATGAATTACGAGTTTGATTGCATTAAGTCTTTCGCTGAAACTGCTGATTTTCAAGAACTTAGTGCTAAGTATGGTCTTGATCCTCAAATTATGATTGATTGTTTTAAAGCCTTTGCTTCTCATATTAATGTTCCTAAAGGAAATGGGGACGTGTATCATGAACCTTTTAAGGACACTTGCATAGAAAGTGATATTGTTGTTGATGATTGCAATAAACATGCTCGAACCTCTGAAAGTCCTATTTCTTATAAGCATGTTAATTTTTGTGGAGTACATAGACCTTGTGAACAGAGTCACAACAAGGAAGATTATTGTGTCTACTATGCAAATGAAGAAACCCGAATGTGGCACAAGGCTATAGGCGAGCTTGGTGAAAAGGTTTGCAAGCTTTATCCTTTTCTTTATGAGTTTTGCGATGACATAGGTCATTTTAATTTTCAATGCTCGAGCCCTAATAGTCACCTTTCTAATCGAATGAGCACCGAAAATTTGTATTGTGATGACAGGATTACTCTCAATCAGCATGATGAGCTTACTTTGTTTTTGGGGTGTGAAGAGATATCTAGAAAGACTTCTTTGATAGATATGAGTGATTCTGATATTAATAGCACCCTTCGTGGTTGTCATCTCTATTGTGTTAAAGATTGCCTCGCAAATACTTACTTACAAAATCTTATAAAACATGATATTTTGCCAAGCTATGACAGGACTGATAGATGTTTTTATCTTATTAATAGAGAGGAGGAATCCTCCAAAGTTTCTTCTATTGTTTCTATCAGTAAACCAGATTATGTGGAGAAGATGCCTTTCCCTCCTAAAGGATATGCGGAGAAGATGCCTTTCCCTCCTAAAGGAGAGAGTAAGGAGAGTAAGAAGAGTAAGAAGAAGAAGAAGAGGAGTAAAAGGCGAGAGGAAACGGTATCTTCCCCTAAGCATGTTGATCCTATTATAGATTATGATAATTTTGATTGGGATGATGTTCCTATGCCTGTTACCTATGTTAGTGATCATGATTGGGAAAAGCACTCTACTTTTGATATTGAAAATCTTTTTGGTACCAATTCTAAGGTTAATAATTGTTGTACCATTAGTACTATCCATGTTCCTTCTTATGATGATATGTTTGATGAGTATGCTTTCCGAAATAGCTGTTCTCTAGCTTGTGATGATACTAAGCCTCTAGTTTATGATGGTTATGATGATGAGTATAATATTTTCAGTTCACCTACTTTTGAGGAGAAAATTAGTTATGATTACAATATGCCTCCTGTTTTTTGATGATTATGGTGATGAGAATAATTATTCTGTTGAATCTGCTCCTACTACGATTGTTCATGTGGGGAGTATTAATTCTTTTATGCATGTGGCTCATGATAGGGAAGCTTTATGTGATATTTATATTGTTAATTCTATTCATGATGCTACTGAAAGTTATTATGAGAGAGGAAAACATGGTTTGATGGATCTCAATAATATTGAGTTTCCCCTCTTTTTGTTGGAATTCTTGAAGTTGAACTTGTTTTGCCTTCCTATGCTTTTTGCTTTGCGCTTTCATGACTTGTCTCTTTACAAGACTATTTTTCATAGGAAGTGGTTTAGATTTAAATGTGTTTCATATTTTCTTTTTTATGCTCTCTCTTGCTTTAAGTTCCTATATAGCGCCTTTGCCTTAAGCTCTTTTACGGCACCTACATGAGCATCTTTGCAAATTACTGTGCCTAGCTCAAAGGCGTTAAAGAAAAGCACTCTTGGGAGATAACCCATTGTTTTACTTTCAGTAATTTTTCTTTTATTTGAGTCTTGGAAGTTATTACTACTGCAATAACTGCTCCTTATCCTTTTTATTTCGTTGTTGTGCCAAGAGAAGCCTCTAATTTGAGTGAGGTAAGATTTGGGGATGTTGCTGTCCTGAAACAGATTTTGGTGCTGCACTGTAAAAATTCTTGAAAATCCTCAGAATATCTTTTGGACCTGCCATTTCTTGTGCATATGGCCAAGGTTATATCCAAACTTTCATTAGTTTAACACTTTTTGATTTGAGCAACATAAAACCCTCTAAAAATTCGACCTTTGTCAGCTGTTCTGTTTTGACAGATTTCTGCCAATATTTGTGTTTGCCGCTTGATCGCTTTCTTTTTGAGTTCTTTTGATCACAGAACTTTTTGGGCAAGTTGCTACAGTAGTATATGCTTTATATGTGGTGGTTTTGAGTTGAAACCTGAAGCAAAAAAAGGGTTGATTCATTATTATGCTTACACTAATGTTGCTAATAGAATTGTGTTGAGTTTTGTATGAAGTTTTCAAGTGTAGGGATTGGAGAATGAGGAGATGAGATGAAGAATGGACAAAAGCTCAAGCTTGGGAATTCCCATGCACCCCAAGAAATATCCAAGAGGTACAAGCATCAAAGCTTGGGGATGCCCCGAGGCACCCCTTCTTCATCGGCAAAAATCAGGTCACCTTTCAAGACACTATATTTTTATTGCTTCATGCACTATGCATTTTTCTTGGAGCATCAGTTGTTTTTGCTTTTAGTTTTCTTTTGCTTTGCTCGCTGCAATAAATGGTTGGATCACATCATGCTGGTTTGGAGGGAGACATACTTCGTTTTTCATTGACAAGAACACTCTAGTTTTCACTCTTATCGTTTCAACAAGTGTTCTCTTTTTCTGCTACTGCGTCTAGTTTTAATTTTTCGCCTTGATTTGTTTTCAGATCTTGTTATATCTTTATATCAAGGTGTATTGACCTCTGGTCCATGTTGGTTTTCATCAAAAGAGTTGTTTCAAAAAGATTTGAATGGTGTTGGAAAAGAGAAAAAGTTTCATGCAAAAAAGTGGTACAAAAAGGAGCTTGTGTAGACTGCGGCTTAGGCTTTTGCATGTCGTGCTTGATGTCATTTTGATAGTATGCTTAGTGGTTTTGCTGTAGCATGACTTGTCTCAAATGACTGAGATTGCTTAATGAGCCTTTGAAATCATGCATTGTTTTTATCATATGGAAGCATTTATTTGGTTTTCTCCTTTGATGCTTTATTTGGGTTGACTTGGCACATGCTTACACATGTTGACTACAAAATAAGTCGCCTATAGCCTCTATGATCATTTGGTTTTTGACTTGTGATACCACTTTATGCTTCTTTCAATGATGTTTTGTCGCTATGCATGATTATGACCGTTATTGCTCTCTTAGTTGGTCGCTCCCAGTCTTTTGCTAGCCCTCATTTTATACAGAGTATGAGCTCTACTCGTGCATCCAACTCCCAAAAGTCAAGTTATGCCAATGTGTCCACTATAAATTCCTATGCATGGTATTTGTAAGCCATTCCAAGTAAATTTTCATGTGCTACCTTTCAAAAAACCCTTCAAAACACTTCTCATTTTGTGACACTGTTTTTAGCTTATGGGGACGTAGTGGTCGGATTTGCTATCTTTCATATTGTTTATTCCAAAAATAAAAAAAGGGAAAAAAGAAAGAAAAAAAGGCACTCCTCCATGGTATGTGAATGTTGGTGGGCACCCGATGGAATCGGTTAGCCATGGTTTATGAAAGGAAAAAAGGTGGGGAGGAGTGCCAAGCTTTATAAAAGAGCACAAAGTGCCAATCTCTCTCTCAAAAACTTGCTTCATTTTTGTATGGAAGATAGTAAGAACCCCATTGCCAGTCGTTGATAAAAGCAACCACCTCTCAAAACCCAATTTTTATCTCTCTGTTTTACAAATGAAAAGCTCCAGCACATGTTTAATCACTGCTTCCCTCTGCGAAGGGCTTTTCTTTTACTTTTATGTTGAGTCTTCACCTTCTACCTTTATGCACCTTCTAAGAGAGCATAGTTGTCATTCTGAGTATAATGTGCATAGTCCCAAAGTTTATTATTGATTGATTCATGATTATGGTTTTGCTTGTTCTTAAATTATTTGTATCTAGTCACCCTCTTAAACTTGAAGGTGTCCTATGCATTTATGTTTTGCTACTCCATGTGGGACAAGCTGAAAACCATTTGCTATGTTTTCCATATGGTTGAAAGACACACGTGACTTTCATTGTTTCATTTTCATGATCTTTCCTTTGTGTTTCTTTTCATGCTATAACATGGTTGCTAAGTTTCTATTATCAAGATTATGTCTTTCATGCCCATGTTTTAAGTTCTTTGATCTCAGCACTCAATGCTCTACTTCAATGATCAAAATTGTGATGGTGCATGTCACCTCAAAAATTATTGTTTTGTTATCACTTACCTACTCGAGGACGAGCAGGAGTTAAGCTTGGGGATGCTGATACGTCTCAAACGTATCTATATTTTTTGATGCTCCATGCTTGTTTTTACACCATTTGCCTTGTGTTTCGTTACACTTCGTGGCATTTTAATGCGATTTTTGGAACAAACCTATTGACAAGATGCCACAGTGCCAGTTCCCTATTTTCTGCTGTTTTTGTGTTTCAGAAAAGCTACACAGGAAATATTCTCGGAATTGGACAAAACAAGTTCCAGAAGTCTTATTTTTCCCAGAATAGTACCGAAGACCGAACGAGAGCCGGAGGGGGGCCAGGGGATGCCCACACAACAGGGGGGCGCGGCCTAGCCCCTTGCCGCGCCCACCTATTGTGAGGGTGATGGGTTCGTAGCATAGAAAACAAAAATTTTCCTACGCATGAACGCATAAACAGGCCAAGATACTCTACGAGGTGGTAGCAACGGATACTCACCCTCGACGACCGTAAGCGGGGATTACGTTCCCGCACAAACGTTGACGATGGAGAGTTGGTGAAGACGCACGTAGTCGACGTAGTTGTTCACTTGACGTAGTCGATGTCGTGGTTCACTTGACGATCACAAGATCGTGTACCCGGCGCCACAAGTGGCAGCGCCCCCGTACTCGCACACACGTGCAGCTTGACGTCGACTCCTCCACGCCCTCGGTCCAGCGGGGCAGCGGAAGAAGGGATCCGCTGGACACTCCTCCACACACTTCTCCAAGTGTGTGAACTACGAACTACAATTCCGGCAGAGCTTCGCTAAGCCAAGACGGAAAGTGGGCAGCAACTATGCAAGGGAGGGAGGATCAAGAAGTGTGTTTCAAGGGAGAGAAGGGGGGTTTATATAGAGGAGGAGGGGCAGCCAAGGGGTGGCCGGCCAAGGTGCCCCCTCCTCTTCATTTCCCCTTCTTCATTCCCATTATGGTGATTACACCCTCATCAACATGAGGTAACCCCCATTTCAATGCATGACATTCATGCCAATTAAAATTCACACTTATTGATTTAATAAAACATTTTTATTTCTTTAATATTTGTTAATTCATTCAATTAACAAACATTAACAAATACACCCTTGAGTTATTTCGATATCCCGAAACAGTTTTGGTACTTTTCTGAAACAACCCTTATGCTGTCCTGTAATTCGATCGGAGTATCGTATCCACTCAAAAAAACGACGACGAGCCTTAAGTGTGTCACCCTACGGTTCGTGAATAACGTGGACATGATCGAGACTCCTCTCCGATCAATAATCAACAGCGGGATCTGGAAATCCATGATGACTCCCACTTACTCAACGATGAACTAGTGATCGTGTGAACCGGTAACGAACATAGTTAATTCCTTTTGTCTTGCGATATTATTACTTGTCCGAGATCCGATCATTTGGTATCAACCATACCTAGTTCGATCTCGTTCCCGACAAGTCTCTTTACTCGTTCCGTGATAATGCATTCCTGTGACCTAGTCACATGCTTGCAAGCGATTCCAATGCAATATCACCGAGAAGGGCCCAAAGAATATCTTTCCGTCATCCGGATGGACAAATCCCACTCTTGATCCATGAGCCTCAACTAATACTTTCAGAGTACCCAAATCAACCTTTATAATCACCCTATTACGGTGTGACGTTTGATATCATCAAAGTACCCTTCCGGTATCAGTGATTAACATGATCTCATGGTCTAAGGATTAGAACTACTTCGCATGAGTTTGATATAGCAATGAACTTGATGACTTGATCGTATTGCTATTCGTACTGTGGGTGTGTGTGTTCATCACATCATTCCTCTAATGATATGACCCCGTTATTAACAACATCCAATGTTCATGATCAGGAAACCTTGATCATCAGTTAATCAACGAGCTAGTATAAAAGAGAGGCTTTACTAGGAACCCTTTTAGTTTATTAATCACACAAGTATTAATGTTTCCGATTAATACAATTCTAGCATGAAAAATAAACATCTATTATGAACACGGAATAATATAATAAGAACTTTATTATTGCCTCTTGGGCATATTCCTTTCAGTCTCCCACTTGCACTAGAGTCAATAATCTAGATTACATAGTGATGAATCTAACACCCATTGAGTTCTGGTGCTGATCATGTTTTGCCTTGGGGAGAGCTTTAGTCAACGGGTCTGCCACATTCAGATCCGTGTGCACTTTGCAAATCTTTACATCACCATCCGCGACATGTTCACGGATGGAGTGAAATCGGCGCTTTACATGCTTGAATTTCTTGTGAGACCTTGGCTCCTGAGTATTGGCTATGGCACCATTGTTGTCACAATAGATAATCATTGGATCCAATGCACTCGGAACCACACCCAGTTCGGATATGAACTCCTTCATCCAAACTGCTTCTTCTGCCGCTTCTGAAGCAGCAATGTATTCCGCCTCTGTAGTCGATCTCGCTACCACGCTTTGCTTGGAACTCCTCCAGCTTACCGCTCCTCCATTCATAACAAATACGTACCCGGATTGAGACTTAGAGTCATCCGGATCAGTGTCGAAGCTAGCATCGACGTAACAACTTGCGACGAGCTCTTCTTCACCGCCATATACGAGAAACATATCCTTAGTCCTTCGTAAGTACTTAAGGATATTCTTAACCGCCGTCCAGTGTTCCAAACCTGGATCAGATTGGTACCTACTAGTCAAACTAATAGCATGTGCCACATCTGGTCTTGTACATAACATGGCATACATGATAGAGCCTATGGCAGAGGCATAGGGAATCTTATTCATTTCTTCTCTATCTTCAGCTGTAGCCGGACCTTGAGTCTTACTCAAGATCTTTCCTTGCAACATAGGTAAGAACCCTTTCTTACTATCTTCCATTCTAAACTTCTTTAGAATCTTGTCAAGGTATGTACTTTGCGATAGCCCAATTAAGCGTCTCGATCTATCTCTATAGATTTTGATGCCTAAAATATACGCTGCTTCACCAAGGTCTTTCATTGAAAACTTACTGTTTAAGTAATCTTTTACGCTCTTCAAAAGTTCCGTATCATTTCCAATCAGCAATATGTCATCCACATATAATATTAGAAATGCTACAGAGCTCCCACTCACTTTCTTGTAAATACAAGTTTCTCCATAAGTTTTGACAAATCCAAACCCTTTGATAACTTCGTCAAAACGGAGATTCCAACTCCGGGATGCTTGCTTCAGTCCATAAATGGATCGCTGAAGCTTGCATACCTTGTCAGCATCCTTAGGATCAACAAAACCCTTGGGCTGTACCATGTACAACTCTTCCTCAATGTTACCATTAAGGAACGCGGTTTTCACATCCATCTGCCAAATTTCATAATCGAAAAATGCAGCAATTGCTAACATAATCCTAACAGACTTTAGCATCGCTACGGGTGAGAAAGTCTCATCGTAGTCAATTCCTTGAATTTGTCGGAAACCTTTTGTGACAAGTCGTGCTTTATAGACGGTCACATTACCATCAGCGTCTGTTTTCTTCTTGAAAATCCATTTATTCTCAACGGCCTTTCGGTCATTGGGAAGTTCCACCAAAGTCCATACTTGGTTTTCATACATGGATTCCATTTCGGATTTCATGGCTTCATGCCATTTGTTGGAATCTGGGCTCATCATCGCTTCATCATACGTCGCAGGGTCATCGTTCTCAACAATGGCATTTACGACAAGATCACCGTACCATTCAGGAGCAGCGCGTGTTCTTGTCGACCTACGAGGTTCGGTAGTATCCTCTTTTGGAGTTTCATGATCTTTATCATTAGCTCCCACTTCATTTGGTGAAGTCACCATCGGAACGGTTTCCGGCGCTGCGCCACTCGCCAATTCATGAAGAGGAGGTTCAATAACCTCATCGAGTTCTACCTTCCTACTATTCACACCTTTCGAGAGAAACTCTTTCTCCAAAAAGGATCCGTTCTTAGCAACAAACACTTTGCCTTCGGATCTGTGATAGAAGGTGTACCCAATTGTTTCTTTAGGGTATCCTATGAAGACACATTTTTCCGCTTTGGGTTCGAGTTTATCAGGCTGAAGTTTCTTCACATAAACATCGCATCCCCAAACTTTTAGAAATGACAGCTTAGGTTTATTTCCAAACCATAATTCATACGGTGTCGTTTCAACGGATTTAGATGGAGCCCTATTTAAAGTGAAAGCGGCTGTTTCTAGCGCATAACCCCAAAAAGATAGTGGCAGATCGGTAAGAGACATCATAGACCGAACCATATCCAATAAAGTACGGTTAC
Organism: Dactylis glomerata; assembly: GCA_007115705.1. Classification (NCBI taxonomy): domain Eukaryota; kingdom Viridiplantae; phylum Streptophyta; class Magnoliopsida; order Poales; family Poaceae; genus Dactylis; species Dactylis glomerata. The sequence continues at coordinate 8,790,628 of QXEO01000220.1, read as the reverse complement.
GACGTTCGGATACACCATTTCGTTGTGGCGTTCCAGCGGGAGTGAGTTGTGAAACTATTCCACATTCTCTCATATGTGCGCCAAACTCGTAACTAAGATATTCTCCTCCACGATCGGATCGTAGAAATTTAATCTTTCTGTTACGATGATTTTCTACTTCACTCTGAAATTCTTTGAACTTTTCAAACGTTTCAGACTTGTGTTTCATTAAGTAAATATACCCATATCTACTTAAGTCATCAGTGAAAGTAACAAAATAACGATATCCACCACGCGCCGGCACACTCATAGGTCCACATACATCGGTATGTATGATTTCCAATAAGTCTGTCGCCCGTTCCATTGAACCGGAAAACGGCGTTCTAGTCATCTTGCCCATAAGGCATGGCTCGCATGTTTCAAATGATTCATAATCAAGTGATTCCAGAAGTCCATCCGAATGAAGTTTCTTCATGCGTTTAACACCAATATGACCTAAACGGCAGTGCCACATGTATGCGGCTATATCATCATTTGACTTAATTCTTTTGGCATTCACATTATGAATATGTGTTTCATTACTATCAAGATTCAAAAGAAATAAACCTTTCTTCTCAGGTGCATGTCCATAAAAGATATTATTCATATAAATCGAACAACCATTGTTCTCAGACTGAAATGAATAATTGTCTCGCATTAAACAAGATCCGGATATAATGTTCATGCTCAACGCAGGCACCAAATAACATTTATTCAGGTTTAAAACTAATCCAGATGGTAAATGTAGAGGCAGCATCCCGACGGCGATCACATCAACTTTTGATCCATTGCCGACGCACATCGTGACCTCATCCTTCGCAAGTTGCCGCCTATTCCTTAGCCCCTGTTTCGAGTTACATATGTGAGCAACCGAACCGGTATCAAATACCCAGGTGCTATTGCGACTACTAGTAAGGTACACATCAATAACATGTATATCATATATACCTTTGTTAATCTTCCCGTTCTTCTTATCCGCCAGATACTTTGGGCAGTTGCGCTTCCAGTGCCCCGTTTCCTTGCAGTAGAAACACTCAGTTTCAGGTTTAGGACCAGCCTTGGGTTTCCTCTCAGAACCGGCAACAGATTTGCCGTCCTTCTTGTTTCTACCCTTGGACTTATTATCCTTTCTACCTCTCTTGAAACTAGTGGTCTTATTGACCATCAACACTTGATGTTCCTTTTTAATCTCCACTTCTGCAGTCTTAAGCATTGAGAGAAGCTCGGGGAGAGACTTCCTCATGCCCTGCATGTTGTAGTTCATCACAAAGCTCTTGAAGCTAGGTGGGAGAGATTGGAGAACCCGATGTATTCCCAACTCATTGGGAATCGTTATTCCCAAGGAGATGAGCTTATCGGCGTACCCAGACATTTTGAGTACGTGCTCACTAACGGAGCTGTTCTCTTCCATCATGCAGCTAAAGAACTTTTCTGAAGCATCATAACTCTCTACGGCAGTATGGGAGTCGAAGATCAGTTTCAACTCTCCCATTGTATCATAAGCGTTGCTGTTCTCGAAACGTTTTCGCAGCTCCGGCTCAAGTCCATACAGTATGCCGCAATGAACTAAACTGTGGTCCTCCTTACGAGTCAGAAAAACATTTTTCTCTTCATCGGGAGCATCTTCTGCAGGCGGGTTACCTAGCGGTGCCTCAAGCACATAGCCCTTTTGAGAGGCATTGAGGAGGATCCTCAAGTTAAGTGCCCAGTTGGTGAAGTTGCTACCGTTGGTGGCTAGTTTTTCTTTCTCCATGAACGCATTGAAATTCAGAGCAGGTGGTGCCATGATCTACAAATTATTTGCAAAGTTAACTTAGACTAAGTTCATAATAGAATGAGTTCAGGTTAAATCAAATTCTACGTGAACTCCCACTTAAAAACAACATCCCTCCTAGTTTTCTTAAGTGATTACACGAACCAAATCCACTATACCGCAACCGATCATCACGTGCAACGGTATAGTTTCAAAGGCGAACATCACCATGTTCATCATATCAACCATATGACTCATGCTTAACCTTTCGGTTCATGTTCCGAGGCCATGTCTGTACATGCTAGGCTCGCCAAGTAGAACCATAACATTTGCGTGTGTAAAACTGTCTTACACCCGTCATATGTGAACGTAGAGTCTATCACACCCGATCATCACGAGGTGTCTCAAAACGACGAACTTTCGTGACGGTGCATGTTATGGGAGAACACATTTTATCTTGATATTTATGTGAGAGGGATCATCTTATAATGCTACCGCGCGATCAAATCTAAGCAGAATAAGATGCATAAAAGGATAAACATCACATGCATATATAATGTGATATGATATGGTCCTTCACGCACTCGATCTCCATCTTGTGCGTCATGGCATGATCTCCATCATTCCACCGGCGTAGCACCAAGGTCCATGGTGCGCCAACTTGGTTGTCTTCCTTCATTACAATATATCACTTGGATATATATATACGGCACGCAGGCCATTTAAATGTAAAGACAACCATATGGCTCCTGCCGGTTGTTTATATCTTACAAAAAGGATCATCGCATACAATTTGTAACATAAACAACTTGACCATATCATATCACATGCCCCTGCAAAAACAAGTTAGACGTTTCTAATTTGTCTTGCATATTTTACGTGGCTTGGGGCTTTCTAGGAAGAACCGTTCTTACCTACGAACAAGAACCACAACGGTGATAAAAATATTATTAACAACTCTTTGTAAAATAGATCATAACTATAGTGGGAGAAACGTGCACCCGCAAAGCCACATGTGCCGAAGCATGTCAAGTGTGGGACAAGTCTCGTGAACGTGGTCACGTAAGGTTAGTCTCGGGCAGCTTCAATCCCACTATGCCACTATGATCCAAAATACCAAAAAATTGCAATAACATGATCATCAACGCCCACATCCACATGTGTTCTAACCGTGCATACCAACTACGCATAGAGATGGCTCTAATACCACTGATGGGTTCGTAGCATAGAAAACAAAAATTTTCCTACGCATGAACGCATAAACAGGCCAAGATACTCTACGAGGTGGTAGCAACGGATACTCACCCTCGACGACCGTAAGCGGGGATTACGTTCCCGCACAAACGTTGACGATGGAGAGTTGGTGAAGACGCACGTAGTCGACGTAGTTGTTCACTTGACGTAGTCGATGTCGTGGTTCACTTGACGATCACAAGATCGTGTACCCGGCGCCACAAGTGGCAGCGCCCCCGTACTCGCACACACGTGCAGCTTGACGTCGACTCCTCCACGCCCTCGGTCCAGCGGGGCAGCGGAAGAAGGGATCCGCTGGACACTCCTCCACACACTTCTCCAAGTGTGTGAACTACGAACTACAATTCCGGCAGAGCTTCGCTAAGCCAAGACGGAAAGTGGGCAGCAACTATGCAAGGGAGGGAGGATCAAGAAGTGTGTTTCAAGGGAGAGAAGGGGGGTTTATATAGAGGAGGAGGGGCAGCCAAGGGGTGGCCGGCCAAGGTGCCCCCTCCTCTTCATTTCCCCTTCTTCATTCCCATTATGGTGATTACACCCTCATCAACATGAGGTAACCCCTATTTCAATGCATGACATTCATGCCAATTAAAATTCACACTTATTGATTTAATAAAACATTTTTATTTCTTTAATATTTGTTAATTCATTCAATTAACAAACATTAACAAATACACCCTTGAGTTATTTCGATATCCCGAAATAGTTTCGGTACTTTTCTGAAACAACCCTTATGCTGTCCTGTAATTCGATCGGAGTATCGTATCCACTCAAAAAAACGACGACGAGCCTTAAGTGTGTCACCCTACGGTTCGTGAATAACGTGGACATGATCGAGACTCCTCTCCGATCAATAATCAACAGCGGGATCTGGAAATCCATGATGACTCCCACTTACTCAACGATGAACTAGTGATCGTGTGAACCGGTAACGAACATAGTTAATTCCTTTTGTCTTGCGATATTATTACTTGTCCGAGATCCGATCATTTGGTATCAACCATACCTAGTTCGATCTCGTTCCCGACAAGTCTCTTTACTCGTTCCGTGATAATGCATTCCTGTGACCTAGTCACATGCTTGCAAGCGATTCCAATGCAATATCACCGAGAAGGGCCCAGAGAATATCTTTTCGTCATCCGGATGGACAAATCCCACTCTTGATCCATGAGCCTCAACTAATACTTTCAGAGTACCCAAATCAACCTTTATAATCACCCTATTACGGTGTGACGTTTGATATCATCAAAGTACCCTTCCGGTATCAGTGATTAACATGATCTCATGGTCTAAGGATTAGAACTACTTCGCATGAGTTTGATATAGCAATGAACTTGATGACTTGATCGTATTGCTATTCGTACTGTGGGTGTGTGTGTTCATCACATCATTCCTCTAATGATATGACCCCGTTATTAACAACATCCAATGTTCATGATCAGGAAACCTTGATCATCAGTTAATCAACGAGCTAGTATAAAAGAGAGGCTTTACTAGGAACCCTTTTAGTTTATTAATCACACAAGTATTAATGTTTCCGATTAATACAATTCTAACATGAAAAATAAACATCTATTATGAACACGGAATAATATAATAACAACTTTATTATTGCCTCTCGGGCATATTCCTTTCAGAGGGCACCCTGGTCGCCTCCTGACGATGCCCCTTCGCCTATAAGAAGCCTCGGGACGGAAAACCCTAAAACAATCGGCGTTTTTCCCAGAACAGTTTCGCAGCTCCGCCGCCGCCACCGACGAATTTCGGGGGACAGAAGTCTCTGTTCCGGCACCCTGCCGGGACAGGAAAGTGCCCCCGGAGCCATCTCCATCGGTCTCCATCGCCGTCTCCGCTGTCTCCATCGACCTCACCGCCATCTCCATCAACCTTGCTGTCTCCTATGATGAGGAGGGAGTAGTTCTCCCCCGGGGCTGAGGGCTCTACCGGTAGCTATGTGGTTACCCTCTCTCTCCCATGATGTGATCTTTATGTGATCGTGAGCTCTGTATCTAGTTGAATTGGTAGATGTTATTATTCAGATATTATGCTACTCCCGTGCTTTATATTTGTAAACTCCGGAGATACCTTGTATCATGGTGTGAAGGTGACTAGTGTGCGCATCATGTGTATCTTTTTGGCTAATGTCCCTATGAATTGTTGGTGTTTGTTGGAACCATCTAGTGCATTCATGGCGATAGTGTGGGACAATCTAGTTTGGGTACGTATGGACTTTGAGGAGTGCTTCGTAGCCCTACGCATGAGAATGATTAGTGTTCGTTTTCCATTGGAGAATTGTTTTGAGTTGCATACTGATGATAGTATCTATTGGTTCAATTATGTTATATTTGTTGGGAGTGTGTCCACTAGTGAAAGTATGATCCCTAGGCCTTGTTTCCAAGCATTGCACACCATTTCCTTTCAGTTTTGTTACATGTTTGCTCGCAGCGATACTTATTTCAGATTGCATTTACTACTTATAATCATCACTACTACTTGTATTTCACTATCTCTTCGCCGAACTAGTGCACCTATACATCTGACAAGTGTATTGGGTGTGTTGGGGACACAAGAGACTTTCCGTATCGTAATTGCAGGGTTGCTTGAGAGGGATATCTTTGACCTCTTCCTCCCTGAGTTCGATAAACCTTGGGTGATCCACTTAAGGGAAACTTGCTATTGTTCTACAAACCTCTGCACTTGGAGGCCCAACACTGTCTACAAGAATAGACGCGTGCGTAGACATCAATGCTTCATAATTGTACTCGCATTAACTTTAACCATTCAAGATGCTTATGATGGGGGCAATGAGAGTTCAAAGCTAGTAAGTACCATAATTTTTGAAGGTTTATAAAACTTGCAATCACTGCTTTCCTCTGCGAAGGGCCTTTCTTTTATTTTTTTGTTGAGTCACCACCTTCTACCTTTATGCACCGTCTAAGAGTGCATAGTTGTCATTCTTAGTATAATGTGCACTGTCCCAAAGTTATCATTGATTGATTCATGATTTTGGTTTCACTTGTTCTTAAATTATTTGTATCTAGTCGCCCTCTTAAACTTGAAGGTGTCCTATGCATTTATGTTTTGCTATTCCATGAAGGACAAGCTGAAAACCATTTTCTATGTTTTTCCTTATGATTTGAACACACGTTTGACTTTCATTGTTTTATTTTCATGATCTTTTGTGTGTGTTCTTCTTCATGTTATAACATGGTTGCTAAGTTTCTTCTATCAAGATTATATCTTTCATGCCCATGTTTTAAGTTCTTTTGATCCCAACACTCAATGCTTACATAGATGATCAAGATTGTGTAGGTGCATGTCACCTCAAAAATTATTCTTTGTTATCACTTACCTACTCGAGGACGAGAAGGAGTTAAGCTTGGGGATGCTTGATACGTCTCAAACGTATCTATAATTTTTGATGCTCCATGCTTGTTCTTACACCATTTGCTTAGTGTTTTGTTACACTTCGTGGCATTTTTATGTATTTTCCGGAACTAACCTATTATTAAGATGCCACAGTTCCAGTTCCCTGTTTTCTGTTATTTTTTTGTTTCAGAAAAGTTACACAGGAAATATTCTCGGAATTAGACGACACAAAAGCCAAACATCCAGATATTTAACGAAGCTTCCAGAAGACCGAAGAGGAGACGGAAGCGAGCCAGAGGCTGGCCTTACCACCAGGGGCGCGGCCTAGGCCTTGGCCATGCCGCCTATGGTGAGACCCCCCTGGTCCACTTCTGACGCTGCCCCTTCGCCTATAAAGACCCCCCAACGGGAAAAACCTAAAGACCCGATCACTTTTCCAGAAACACATCGCGATCCGCCGCGGTTGTCGACCCGAGATCGGGAGGGTCCAGAAGCTCTTCCCGGCACCCTGCCGGAGAGGGGAATCACCATCGGAGGTCTTCTTCATCGCCATGCTTGCCTCCGGCGCGATGAGTGAGTAGTCTACCTTGGACTATGGGTCCATAGCAGTAGCTAGATGGTTGTCTTCTACACCATGTGCTTGATGTTTAGATCTTGTGAGCTGCCTTACATGATCGAGATCACCGTTGTGTAATTCTACATGTTGTGTTTGTTGGGATCCGATGAATATTGGTGTTATGATTGAGTTTATGTGCTGAATATTATCTTATGTTATCTCTATGTTGTCTATGATCTTGCATGCTCTCCGTTGTTAGTAGCTATCTTGGCCAAGTAGATACTAATGACTCCAAGAGGGGGTATTTATGCTCGATAGTTGGGTTCATGCCTCTATTTAATCCGGGGGAGTGACAGAAACCTCTAAGGTTGTAGATGTGCTGTTTCCACTAGGGAGAAAAAAACATTCTTATGTCCAAGGACATATGCTTTGTTTACATTACACACTTTGCTTAATGCAGTTATCTGTTGTTCGCAACTTAATATTCACGGGGTCCTCGGATGATTCCCCGTGGGTGGATTATTAGTCATAGATGCAGTTGGATGGCGGTCTATGTATCTTGTTGTAATGCCCAGAGTAAATCTCATAGTGATCCTCTTGACATATGCACGTTATCTTTATCCTATCAATTGCCCAACTGTAATTTGTTTACCCAGCATGTTGTTATTTATCTTATGGAGAGTCACCACTAGTGAACTGTGCACCCCGGTCCAATTTCCTTTACATTGCTATCACCTGTTTACTTTACTCGCACTATTTACTTTCTCGCATACTACTATTGCTTTCCACTCGATACGCTCATTCCTTTGTATACAGCAAACCAGTGAGATTGACAACCTCATCGTAAGTTGGGAGCAAAGTTCTTGGTTGTGTTGTGTGCAGGTTCCACGTTGCTGCTGGTGCAAAGCAAAGCCCTGGACGAGGCGCCTTATAAATTGTCTGGAGCTGTCGCAAAGCTAGCAGGCATCACCTTCTGGAGTTTGGCTTTTTTCTACTGGATTGATATACCTTGGTTTCATAACTGAGGGAAAACTTGCTGTTGTGCTCATCACACCTTCTCTTCGGGTTTCCAACTGGCTGGTCATTTACATCATCAACACCGCGCCACCAACAGTAGTCGAAAGAAGCGAAGAGGGAAAAGCTCATGGAGTCCAGAGGCCAGTATATTTCCTCAGTGAAGTACTATCTCCAACAAAACAGAGGTACCCGCACTATCAAAAACTTGCATACAGTGTATTCACAACAGCATGTAAGCTACGGCAATATTACGCGGTGCACCCAATAATAGTGGTTAACGAAGCACCACTATCCAACATATTGAACAACCCTTCAGCAACAGGACGTGTCTCCTTATGGGGAATCGAATTGTCACCCTTGGACATCACGTATGAAAAGCGAAAGGCAATCAAATCACAAGTTCTGCCGGATTTCACACCAGAGTGGCTAGAGTTACAAAACATAGGACCGCCAGATCTATCAAGTGTGTGGATGATGACCCACAAGTATAGGGGATCGCAACAGTCTTCGAGGGAAGTAAAACCCAAATTTATTGATTCGACACAAGGGGAGCCAAAGAATATTTATAAGCCTTAACAGATGAGTTGTCAATTCAGCTGCACCTGGAAACAGTCTTGCTCGCAGTGGTTTATCAGTAGCAACAGTTTTATAGTGGTGATAGTAGTGAAACAGTAACAGCAGTAGTAAAATAACAGCAGTAATAGTAGCAATAGTAAACAGTAGGAACAAATACTGTAGGCATAGGGATGGATGTACGGGCGTTGCATGGATAAGACAATTCATGAAATCAATGAGACATGGGCATTGCAGATAAATAATATAAAGCATCCTAGCACTAACAATCATAGGCATGTGTTCCGTATATAGTCGTACGTGCTCGCAATGAGAAACTTGCATGACATCTTTTGTCCTACCAGCCTGTTGCAGCAGGGCCTCAAGGGAAACTACTGGTAATTAAGGTACTCCTTTTAATAAAGTACCGGAGCAAAGCATTAGCACTCGGTGAACACATGTGATCCTCACATCATAGCCATCCCCTCCAGTTATCCCAATTTCTGTCACTTTGGGGCCTCGGGTTCCAGACAACAATATGTGTATACAACCTGTAGGTAAGACCATAAACAACAAGTATCATCATAAAACAATAACATGTTCAGATCTGAAATCATGGCACTCGGGCCCAAAGTGACAAGCATTAAGCACAACAAGTTGCAACAACGTCATATGCACTAAATAAAGATACTAGGAACCATGCCCTAACAATCTCATATCAAATTACATGAACAATCTCATCCAATCCCTACCATCCCCTCACCTACAGCGGGGGAATTACTCACACATGGATGGGGGAGTCATGGATGGTCGATGGAGGGACGTCGGTGATGATGGTGATGAAGATCTCCTCCAAATCCCCGTCCCGGCAGGGTGCCAGAACGGAGTTTCTGGTTTTGAATCGCGGTTTCCGATGGTGGCGGCGCAGCGGAAGTCTATCTGGAAAAAACGTCGTACCCCCGATATTTTCAGGTCAGAGGGTATATGTAGGCGGAAGGAGAGGTCGAGGAGATGGCCGAGCCATCCTCACAATAGGTGGGCGCGGCCAGGGCTGGGCCACGCCCCCTGTGTGTGTGGTGGCCTCGTGCCTCCCCTCCGTCTCGTCTTCTGGCTCCGTGGGTCTTCTGGTGAAATAGGATTTTTGCAATATTTTCCGGGATTTTTCCTGAAAGTCAGATTTCTGCACAAAAACGAGACACCAGAGCAATTCTGCTGAAAACAGCGTTAGTCCGTGTTAGTTGTATTCAAAACACACAAATTAGAGGAGAAACAATAGCAAAAGTGTTCGGGAAAGTAGATACGTTTTGGACGTATCAACTCCCCCCAAGCTTAGCTATTTGCTTGTCCTCAAGCAATTCAGTTTAACAACTGAGAGCGATAAAAGAAACTTTCACGAACACATTTGCTTCATAGATGTATATATACTAACTATATGATCAAGTACTCAGGCAATTCATAATAAGAAATATGCAACTAATGCTACCTCATAGTCAAGCAAGCTATGAAAGAGCGCCAACATACTAATAACAAGTAACATGAAACATAAGAAGTTGCAAGATTGTAATGCTCATAAATGATATGAAAGAGTGGTATCCCGCTTGCCTTTATTTGTGGAGCAAAACATAAATGCTGAGGCACCTCTGAAGTTCAAGAGAATACTAGAAGTAAAAATATCAAAGATACAAGCATCAAAGTTATACCACAATTAACCGTGTTCTGGGACAAGCACATTACACTAAGAATAACAACTATGCTCTCAAGAAGGTGCTTTAAAGTTAGAAGATGAAGACTCAACATAAAAGTAAAAGAAAGGCCCTTCGCAGAGGGAAGCAGTGATTTAACATGTGCTAGAGCTTTTCATTTGTAAAACAGAGATAAAAATTTATTTTGAGAGGTGATTGTTTCATGTCAATGACTGGCAATGGGGACTTGCTATCTTCCATAATAAACAAGTGAGAGCGGTTCCGAGTTCTTTGAAATTTTGGCACATTGGTGCTCTTTTATAAAGCTTTGGCACTCCTCCCCACCTTTTTTCCTTTCTCAAACCATGGCTAACCGATTACATCGGGTGCCCACCAACTTTCACATACCATGGAGGAGTGCTCTTTTTCTTTTCTTTTTAGAAATTAGATTACAATGGTCTGACCAGCTCCCTTGCAAAATTAATGACGAGCAGATGAAGCTTCCTAGTCGAGGGGTACTTAATTTAATATGGAAGATAGCAATTCCGTTCACTACATCCCCATGAGCTAAAAACAGTGGCACAAAATGAGAAGTATTTGAAAGTTTTGAAAGGTAGCACATGAAAATTTACTTGGAATGGCTTTAAAATACCATGCATAGGAATTTATAGTGGACTCTTTGGAAGACTTGGTTTTTGGTAATTGGATGCACGAGAAGTATTCCCTCTCAGTACAAGTGAAGGCTAGCAAAAGACTGGGAAGCGACAATCGAGAGAGCAATAACTGTCATAATCATGCTTGCAACAAAACAAAATTAATACAGGCATAAAAATGATACAAGAACTCTGAGGCAAAGTAAATCATCGAGGCTTAATTGACTTTTTGTTCAGTCATGTGCATGCTTGAGCATGTGCCAAGTCGATTCAAATGAAGCTTTCAGAGGTGGATACCACAATGTCATACCATATTATGAATAAAACAATGCATGCAAGCGTCTACATGACATGCTACAAACTATTAGTAAATTGGAACTAATCATATGAAAGCAAGAACTACAAAGCATCCATTAGATAACATATACCTTACATGAACCGACTAAGCATGTCCACATAGATGAGTATATGTACAAAAATGAAAACAAATAGAGTTCATACCAGCCTCTTACCACATCTCGGATTGTCATATGTCATCATTATTGCCTTTCACTTGTGTGGCTTGAATAATATGAAGTGAATACGAAGCTCCAATGGAGTCACGAGAGACTGAACTCTGCAACAAACTTTACAAAACCGAAGAAGAACAACAAATATTTTTGGGTTTTCAATTTTTGAAACAAGAACAGAAGGAAATAGCAAACAAAGAAAAATATTTTTGGATTTTTCAAACTTCAAACCAAAAATAGAGAACAAAGCAAACCAAATCTAGAAACTTAAAAAGGCAAACAAAGAGAAATAACGGAAATATTTTTGGTCTTTTTGTGCTTTTCAAAGAAGAAATAAGAACGAGAACAATAAAGAAAGCGAAACATGGATATACAAAGGACCGACAAAATATAATATGTAGATGAGTGAATAGTCGGCGTACCTCCCCCCAAGCTTAGGCTTTTGGCCTAAGTGGAGCTCAACGTCGTCTCGAAAACATGCCCCATGCTGGTGGGTCATCATTGGTAAAGTAATAGCTTGGCCCCTGTGAAGATGAAGCAGATGGTGTATAATCATAATAAGGCTGCTGGTATGGGAACTCCGCAATGTTAGAGGGTTGGACCGACTCCTCGGTTGCCTCTTCATCGTGCACGGCCTGCGGGTGCTCCTCCAGATACGCGTCGAGCTCACCCTCTGTGAGTGACCATCCATTCCTACGATCAAGGTTAAACAAAAGAGGTGCAGGCAAATGGACTGATCTATCAGTCTTTGCTACCTTCCAGGTAGATTTCTTGAAAAAGGTAATCCCAAACGTCAAGTTAGTCAAACAGGCATGAGGAGAAACAAACTTATGATGAATCATAGAATTAAGATCAAGTCTCTCTACTGGAAACTGAAGGTCTAAAACATGAGGCACTAAACCATGCAAAGCTAACAGACGTGAAGCAATAAGGCCTCCACAGATTCCCCCTTTCTCACGGTTAGCATCTAGACGGAAAGCTATTAAGGCACCTAAACGGTAAGTCCTATCACGTCTCAAAGCAACGGCAATAAAAGCTAGATCATGGAGAGATAATTTACTTGCAGCTTTCCTAGCAAGAACACATTTGGTAATAAAGTAGGCAAAATACCGAATGGATGGGAGATGAATATTTCGAATTTTACCACCCTCTCCTGTGAAGCTTCTTCCTTGACAAATCTCCTCATATAGTTCCAACAATGGCCTAGGCTGTCCCCTTATCTTCTCGCGCGATCCCCACTGTGGCACTCTAATAGCTATACAGAAAACATCAAGAGGCAAGTCCACAGATTTGTTATAGATTTTATAATGACCATGGGGTTAGAAGCGGACCAACTAAATCTGAAATCCTGCACCACAGACATTGTTAGTTTAGCATATTGGGGAGGTTCACCATCAATAAAATGCTCCAATCCTGCATTAGAGATTAAAGTTTGGAAGTCCTGCAGGATTCCAGCAGCATTCATGAACTCTGAGCATGGATAGAGTGAGGGAAAGACCCTCTCTTCACGGTGAACTCTCATGACCTCATGCACTTCTAGTTCATGTTGAAAGAGTTGGTATGCATTCTCCTCCATTTCTGAAATTTTAACAAATCTCATAAAAAGTGATTTTGAAACAAACAAATGTAGGAAACTACTATAGGGAGTTACTAGAGAGCTAACATGCATCAAAATAATATTTCTAAGTAATAGAACAAACATGCAAACTCATTTCACCTGTCACCTATAGAGCTAAAATACTCAAGAAATACTTCACTAAACAAAATTCTACTTGGACAAGCGGAGGAGTCACATACCGGAGAACAAATGCTCCAAATCTCAGCAACAATGATGGGCTGAGCAAGGAGATCGAAAAATCGAGATGGAGAGCAGCAAGAACTCTAGTTTGAGCTGGTGTGTCGTTGTTTTCGGGAGAGAGAAAGAGCTGGGGAGGAAGAGATAAGTGAGAGGCCAGGGGGCCCCCTCATCATAGGTGGGCGCGGCCAGGCTTGGGCCGCGCCCCTGGTGGTGAGGTGGCATGGCAGGTCCCCCTGAGGTCTTCCCAGGTGCCTTTCTGCCCCATTTTTGACATAAAAATTTAAAAAGATTTTTCTGGAATTTTTCGAGAAACTTTATTTTCGAGGATTTTTCAGAAAAATGATAAAAGGATAAAACTTGGGAAAACGACAGTGGAATGATTGCAAGCAAATCAAACTCAAGTATGTAGCAACTCTAAGATATTCTAATCATGTAACTAACAAAGGGAACAAAAATGGTGAAAGTAAATATAAGTGAGGTAAAGTAAATGCGGTGAAAACGAAGTTTCATTCATATAAAATCACTTTGTTAACAAGGTTGATCAGGTCTTGTTACCAAACTAATTCTATATGAGGGAAAACTCTGCACTTCACTTTATGCTTATGTTACCTCAACCTTGATAGGCATAGTCCCAATCATAACAATTTTATATTCTTCTTTGGGATTTTGCTCTGAACAAATAATTTGACCAACTCTGATGGTCTCAACATGCTTCATTGAATTTAGAGCATTCTTCCTATCAATCTTCTTAGGAAAATAAACCATGTACTCTTTGTCATTGACATTAAAAGTTACTTTTCCTTGATTGCAATTAATGATAGCACCTGCAGTGTTTAGAAAAGGTCTCCCAACAATAATAGACATATTATCATCTTCAGGCATTTCGAATACAACAAAATCAGTTAATATCAAACAACTGTTAGCAACTTGAACAGGAACATTTTCACATATATCAATAGGAATAGTAGTAGACTTATCAGCCATTTGCAAAGATATATCAGTTGATACCAATTTTTCTAGATCAAGTCTCTTATAAAGAGAAAAAGGCATGACACTAACTCTAGCTCCCAAATCACATAAAGTAGTTCTAACATAGTTATTTTTAATGGAGCAAGGAATAGTTGGTATACCTGGATCTCCAAGCTTCTTTGGTACTATACCATCAAAAGAATAATTAGCAAGTAAAGTGAAAATTTCCTCATTAGGAATCCTTCTTTTGTTAGTAACAATATCTTTCATATACTTTGCATAAGGAGGCATTCTAATAGCGTCAGTCAAAGGGATTTGCAGAAATAAAGGTTTCATCCATTCACAAAACCTGTTGTAGTGTTCTTCTTCCTTGGATTTGTGTTTCTTACTAGGAAAAGGCATTGGTTTCTGCACCCAAGGTTCTCTCTCTTTACCATGCTTGTTGGCAATGAAGTCTTCTTTGGTGTACTTTGCATTCTTATCAATCTTTTCTGGTTCCTCTTCAACTTCTTCTTTATCGGAAGCATTACCTGGTTCAGTTTCAGCATCAGAAATAGAAACACTATTAGGATCTTTACCTGCGTCAGAGGATTCTGCAGTTGTTTTATGCTTCTTCTTCTTCTTCTTGGAAGGAATATCATCACTTGAAGTACGTTGAGAATCTTGCTCGATCCTCTTAGGATGTCCTTCAGGATATAAGGGGTCTTGAGTGGTAGCACCACCTCTTGTGCGTATTTCACATGCTTGCTTCTCTCTTGCGGCATTAACTAGCAAGTCTTTTTGCACCTTGGTAAGCTGATCAATTTGTGTTTGAACCATTTGAAAATGTTTAACAAGTATCTTCACATCATTGGAGGTTCTCTCCACAATATCCTGCAACTTGTTAATAGCTCTAGAATTTTCCAACAAATGATTCTGCACTTTTTTGTTAAAATTATCTTGCTTAACAATAAAATTATCAAATTCATCTAAGCATTGATCAGGAGGTTTAGAATAAGGAATATCTCTATCATCAAAGCGTTGGAGAGAGTGTACCTCAATTGTAGACGAGTGAGGGATTGGCTTACATAATTCTTCAATAGGAGGTAAATTCTTAACATCTTCGGCTTTAATACCTTTCTCCTTTAGAGATTTCTTGGCTTCCCTCATCACTTCATCATTTAATTCAATCATCCCTCTCTTCTTCGGCGTACGCTCTGGGACTGGCGCAGGTGTTGGTGCTGGTGTTGGCTCAACTAGAGTCCAATCATCATGATTCCGGCTTATTTTAGCCATTAATTCTTCAGCTTCAGCCGAAGTTCTTTCCCTGAAAACACAACCAGCACAACTATCCAGATATGTCTTAGAGTCATCAGTTAGTCCATTATAAAATATATCAAGGAGTTCATTTTTAGGCAATGGCTCTTTAGGCAAAGCTCTAATTAAAGAACAAAACCTTGTTCAAGATTCAGGCAATATCTCTCCTTTTCAATGTTCAAAGTCAAAGATTTTCTGCACAACAGCATGTTGAGCACTAGCAGGAAAATATTTCTGAAAGAAAGCATTAACCAAAGCAATAGGACTATTAAGAGATCCAGGAGACAAACTATTAAACCAAGTTTTAGCTACATCTTTCAACGAGAAAGGAAAAATCTTAGCAACAAAATAAGTGCGAAGCTTAATATTATCAGAAAACAAATTACTCAAAGTAGAAAGCTCATTCATATGCTCCATAGCACTCTCATCTTTAGTACCACAAAAAGGAGTTTTCTCAACAATAGATATGTAAGATAAATCCAAAGAGAAATCATAATCCTTGTCTCTAATATTTATGGGAGAAGCAGCAAACTTAGGATCAGGAGACAATTTATATCTAATAGTACGTCTTGCAAGAAGTTCTTTAACATCAGCAGCATTACGAGTAGCACGTGCTTCAGCAATAAAATCATCATCAAGCTCAATATAATCTTCAAACTCATCACTAGGACATTCCCTAGACTCAGGTGAACTAACAGGTGTAACAGTGGTGTTTCCCAACTTAGCTCTAGCAATAGTAGCATCTAAAAAGGAACCTAGTGAACCACTCTCATCAAGCACAGTAGAAGCATCATCTAAATTATCAGTGGCATTTTCAAACTCAGCAGAAGTAGTAGCAGTAGCGTGTGCATGTGGTGGTGTAAGCAACTTACTCATAACAGATGGTGAATCAAGAGCAACAGAAGTGTTCAAAGTCATACCTCTTCTTGTAGTGGATGGCAATATAGGAACTTTTCCATCACGAGGTTTACCCATGATGAAAGGATTGCAGCAAACAATCTGAATCCCAAGTGAACTTACAAATAAAGCTATGCTCCCTGGCAACGGTGCCAGAAAATAGTCTTGATGACCCACAAGTATAGGGGATCGCAACAGTCTTCGAGGGAAGTAAAACCCAAATTTATTGATTCGACACAAGGGGAGCCAAAGAATATTTATAAGCCTTAACAGATGAGTTGTCACTTCAGCTACACCTGGAAACAGTCTTGCTCGCAGTGGTTTATCAGTAGCAACAGTTTTATAGTTGTGATAGTAGTGAAACAGTAACATCAGTAGTAAAATAACAGCGGTAATAGTAGCAATAGTAAACAGTAGGAACAAATAGTGTAGGCATAGGGATAGATGTACGGGCGTTGCATGGATAAGACAATTCATGAAATCAATGAGACATGGGCATTGCAGATAAATAATATAAAGCATCCAAGCACTAACAATCATAGGCATGTGTTCCGTATATAGTTGTACATGCTCGCAATGAGAAACTTGCGCGACATCTTTTGTCCTACCAGCCTGTTGCAGCAGGGTCTCAAGGGAAACTACTGGTAATTAAGGTACTCCTTTTAATAAAGTACCGGAGCAAAGCATTAGCACTCGGTGAACACATGTGATCCTCACATCATAGCCATCCCCTCTGGTTATCCCAATTTCTGTCACTTTGGGGCCTCGGGTTCCGGACAACAATATGTGTATACAACTTGTAGGTAAGACCATAAACAACAAGTATCATCATAAAACAATAACATGTTCAGATCTGAAATCATGGCACTCAGGCCCAAAGTGACAAGCATTAAGCACAACAAGTTGCAACAATGTCATAGGCACTAAATAAAGATACTAGGCACCATGCCCTAACAATCTCATATCAAATTACATGAACAATCTCATCCCATCCCTACCATCCCCTCACCTACAGCGGGGGAATTACTCACACATGGATGGGGGAGTCATGGATGGTCGATGGAGGGATGTCGGTGATGATGGTGATGAAGATCTCCTCCAAATCCCCATCCCGGCAGGGTGCCAGAACGGAGTTTCTGGTTCCGAATCGCGGTTTTTGATGGTGGCAGCGCAGCGGAAGTCTATCTGGGAAAAATGCCGTACCCCCAATATTTTTAGGTCAGAGGGTATATGTAGGCGGAAGGAGAGGTCAAGGAGACGGCCGAGCCGTCCTCACAACAGGTGGGTGCGGCCAGGGCTGGGCCGCGCCCCCTATGTGTATGGTGGCCTCGTGCCTCCCCTCCGTCTTGTCTTCTGGCTCCGTGGGTCTTCTGGTGAAATAGGATTTTTGCAATATTTTCCGGGATTTTTCCTAAAAGTCGGATTTCTGCACAAAAACGAGACACCATAGCAATTCTGCTGAAAACAGCATTAGTCCGTGTTAGTTGTATTCAAAACACACAAATTAGAGGAGAAACAATAGCAAAAGTGTTCGGGAAAGTAGATACGTTTTGGACGTATCAGTGGACAATGTACTTCAACGGATCAAAAAGAGTCCAAGGCGTAGGAGCAGGAGTAGTCCAGATATCACCTCAAGGCGACAAGTTAAAATATGTTTTAAGGATGAGTTTCCCTCAAGCTTCTAATAATGAAGCCGAATACGAGGCTCTGCTCCACGGAATGAAAATGGCCAAAGCGTGCGGAGCGACTTGACTAAAAATATTCGGGGACTCGAATCTCATCGTCCAACAAGTGATGAACAGGTGTGACGCCATCAGTGACAATATGATAGCATACCGGAACTTGTACTACTATCTAGAGGGAATATTCGATGGATGCAAAGTTTCGCATGTCAGCAGGGCTAGCAACGAGGAAGCCAATAATTTAGCAAATATCGGGTCCCAATGCCTGCCTATACCGCCAGGAGTCTTTTGGGAAGAAATCATAGAGAGATCAATAAAGAATAACAAAACTTCGACTATAGAAGAACAAGGCCAGCACCAAGCAACAGGCTCGGGGGCTAGCAAGCCTGGCAAAGGAAGCACAGCAGAACCAGAAGAAGTTATGATGATCAAAGAAACCTGGATGCAGCCATACTTGGCGTACATGATAAACAAGGCACTACCCAAAGACACCGTAGAAGCCAGAAGGATAATACGACGATCCAAGGCTTTCGTCGTGTTACAAGGGAAACTATACAAGAAAAGTATAACGGGCATTTTGCAATGATGCGTCACTCCTCAAGAAGGACAAGAAATACTAAAAGACATCCACGCAGGAGTATGTGGACATCACGCTAGCAGCAGAGCCATTGCAGCTAAAGCCTTTCGTGCAGGGTTCTACTGGTTAATAGCCATTGAAGACACGAAAGATATAGTCAGAAAATGCGAGGCTTGTCAATGTTTCGCATCTCGACCACACGCACCAGCAGTAGAATTGCAACCGATACCATTATCCTGGCCTTTTGCGCAATGGGGTCTTGATATGGTAGGAAAATTGCACAAATCTTGGCCAGGAGGACATGTCTACATGTTGGTGGCAGTCGACAAATTTACCAAATGGGTAGAGGCAGCCCCCGTAACAACCCAAGATTCCACAGCAGCAATCAACTTCATCAAGTCTATAGTGTTTTGCTTCAGAGTACCACACAACATCATCACAGACAATGGGACAAACTTCACATCAAAAGAGTTCAAGAGCTACTGTGAAAGTATGGGAATCAAACTGAAATTCGCATCTGTAGCGCATCCAAAGACAAATGGACAAGTCGAGAAATCTAATGGCTTAATATGCAACGAGATAAAAAAGAGGCTATTAGCACCCCTCGAGAAAGCCAAACACGCTTGGGTAGATGAGCTGCCCTCCGTGCTCTGGAGTCTCAGAACTACACCCAATGCGGCTACTCAAGAAACCCCTTTCTTTCTGGTCCACGGCGCAGAAGCCATGCTTCCAGTCGAAATCACCCATGAAGCCCCAAGAATTGCGGCTTACGACGAGACAACTTCCACAGAAGCACTTCAGGACGATGTCGATGCACTCGACGAAGCAAGAGACGTAGCACTCGCCAGAGCTACGCAATACCAGGAAAACTTACGAAACTACCATAGTAGTCGAGTTCGTCCACAATCTTTCATGGTAGGAGATTTGGTCTTACGACTCAAGCAGGACGATCATGGCAAATTAGAGTCCCCATGGGTAGGACCTTACATTGTAACAGAAGTAATACCAGGAGGAGCTTATCGACTACAAGACAAGAAAACAGGGAAAGATTAAAGCAACCCGTGGAATGCAGAACAACTATGACGGTTCTACGCATAGAAGGAGTATGGCGACAGGAACTTTTGAGTCATGACCCTCTGAACCTAGAACATGAGGCCACAGGTCGGGTTCTTTGGGTCAACTCGGCGATATGTGTAAACATGTTTCTACTTTTCCACTCGGCGGCTCCGACCCTCGAGTCATATGAAATAAAATAAGCACCTATCGAGATCCAGTATCCATGATTATTCGAGAAAAATTTACAAGGTTGTTCACAACCCAATATTTGACAACAAAAATAAGCACAATTCAAAGATAACTCGGTGGTAAATCAAAAGCATACCTCGGAACATTGATTAGTTCCCATGGTTTATTAATAGATAAATAAGGAGACACAAAATGAAGATCATCACGAGTACTTATTACATCAAGCACTAAAAAGGAAAGATTACATCGAGGGAGCATCTAATGAAAGTGTACTTCTGCCTCATACTTCTTCTGGCACTGAGTACCATCATAGATCTTCACATCAAACTTTGATGTACCGCAATGGTAATTGAAGATCATGAAAAACCCTTGGTGGAGGTCGTGGTCTTCTGCAAAATGGGACCAGCCACCCCTGAAGTACATCTCGCCGTCCCCATCGTACCATAGCTCTACCTCGTAGGGAGTTCCTCCTCCAGAGTGCTCGTGAAGAACTGCTTCACGAAGTTCTCGCCCATCCATGAATTCAGTAAACTTCAGCGGCACTCGCTGATTTTCACGGCATTGAGCGCCGGCTATACAGAAGAAGGAATAAAATTTGGGAGAAGGAGGAGAAGCATTACGCGGCGGAGCGCTAGGACCTGGTGCAGCAGCAGAACCGTTGGGCTTGTTCTTACTCCCCACAGGGCGGCCAGGGCGCCGTTTCATAGGCACAGACGGCAAAGCCACCGCAGCAGGGTCTTTGGATTTATTTTTACTGCCGCGAGGACGGCCGCGACCCCGCTTCATCACCAGCGCACCGATGTTTAGGTGCGAACCACCAGCATTGGCCATGGGAGGCAAGCGCTTGGAGAGGAAACCCTAGATGGGATGAGGAAGAAGAAGACGATGCGGCGAACGAAGATGGCAATGAAAGAGTTAGGGTTTTCCCTAGCCAAACGTGCTTTATTTATAACCAAACTATCATGGGCCTCAGTAAATTAAAGGTCCAAAAACATCTACGGGATTTTATATTTTGCCCCGAGCAGAAGATAAGGCAGCGACAGTATATCAAAGACAAGATACGTGTAAAAGATGAACAAGTGTATGTCAAGGAGCACAACGCACCTCGTCATGGACTCGGGGGCTCATATCATGAGAAGAGAAGGAATAAAAATTAAAGCACAAATCGTGCCAAAATTATCACAGGAGAAAAATTATTAGGTAGAAGTATTTATATTTTGAGCCTATACCCGATTTTTTTTGGCTATAGCCTCGGGGGCTACTCCCATCGGGAGCGCTGGTCGCGCACCCGATAAAAAGGCAGTGTTAAGAAAGAAGTCGATAGAAAGAAGAAGAAATTGGAGCCTATGATCGGCTACAAGTACCCATCCATAGCCTCGGGGGCTACTTACATCAGGAGCACTAGTTGTGCACCCAATGATAATAGACCAACTTCACGACAAATAATATAGGCGCAATCGACTACCTCTCGTCGACAACAAACTTCGACTTCATTGTCGACAAAATAAAGATCAATTACTCCCATCGGGAGATATTTATGAGAGTCTGAAAGAACAACTCAAATATTTTGTACATTCCAACAGTCAAACAAGGCTGCGACATATGATTCTCGAGTTGCGTCATCGCGACAAAACTTGAATGCCATGATTGAAACATATCATGAAGGTAAGACCCCAGGATCCGTCATGTGTGGCCTGGTATACACACATGAATGTGCTCTGCTAGTAACTATCCGTGTCTACGACGCGAAGAAAATCCTGGTGGACGCACTGGGTACCCTGAGAACCACTAGGACTCGTTCTTTGTAAGTCCTAAATGCGGCAAAGGAATGGGTTGGACCAGTTTCCCGAATTCAAGTCCAAGGGGATTGAATTTGAAGTAGGCGACAAGTATCTATTCCGGGAGTTAACTGGCCTCTTGATCCGTTACAGTTGTCAGGCTTGTTCATCAAAACCCCTTGCAAGATAATATGATGAAAGATGTTTACTTTTGAGTACAGGAAGAAGAAGTCGAAAGATTGATCAAGTCGAAGAAACGAAGATTTGAGATTCGACCCGAATATACAATTCTGGTAGAATCTCGGGGCTACTGACAAGGGTATAGATAATAGGTTCCGTTACCTGAGTACCCCTGAGGCCCTCTAAGCTAGGCCCAAGTATAATCCTAGTCGAAATACGAGTTCATGTCATATACCGATGTTGTAATATGTATCGGACCCCTCCCGATCCTTGAGACCTGGCCATCTATATATAGGGGCCAGGAGAGGACGGTGAGGGACAGATTGAAATTAAGACAAGTTCATCACCACGTTTACTTTCGATACACACCTTGTTTGACTGCTTTACCTTCGAGTTCATCCGACGCCCTACTTCCCCGATCCTAAGTCCTTCATCTAGGACATTTGTCGAGTTAACCCTCGTCACATACCATGAAACTAAGTCATCAATATGTTGTTGGTATTTAACCACCAAAGACATTGTCATTTTTTGCTTTGGTATACCATGAGGGAAATAGACGTGGGTACCGAAAGATTGCTTTTTGCCACACTTAAAGTTATTTGTAAAAGTGTGATTACTAAAGTGATGGTGGATTACTCGGAAAGTACGCTATAGTTCTATTGTCTCGATATTGGGATTTACTACTCCGACGATGGAGAGATATTCTCTAGACCCACTCAATGTTATGATGTTCGTCATCATCTGGTCGTACACGTGACTAAAGATGTTAGTCACAAGAACATCGATGACATGGATAGAGTAAAGAGAGCACACTGGGAAATGAGATACAACATAACAGTTTCATCTCGGGTGGTGTAAAGTATCGCTAAGTAAACCAAAACCCAAATGGACATTGTAATGGTTTCATACGTCACAAACGTATCTATAATTTTTGATGCTCCATGCTTGTTTTTACACCATTTGCCTTGTGTTTCATTACACTTCATGGCGTTTTTTATGCGATTTCCGGAACTAACCTACTAACAAGATGCCACAGTGTCAGTTCCCTATTTTCTGTTGTTTTTGTGTTTCAGAAAAGCTACACAGGAAATATTCTCGGAATTGGACAAAACAAGTTCGGAAACTCCTATTTTACCCAGACGAAGGACGAGGAACAAACGGGAGCCGGAGAGGGGCCAGAGGCTGGCAACACAACAGGGGGGCGTAGCCCAGCCCCTGGCCGTGCCCACCCATTGTGAGGCCACCCTGGTCCACCTCTGACGACGCCCCTTCGCCTATAAGAAGCCTCCCGACGGAAAACCCTAAAACAATCGGCGTTTTTCCCAGAATAGTTCCACAGCTCCGCCGCCATCAAAGACAAATTTCGGGGGATAGAAGTCTCTATTCTGGCACCTTGCCGGGATGGGGAAGTGCCCCCGGAGCCATCTCCATCGGTCTCCATCGACCTCACCGCCATCTCCATCAACCTTGTTGTCTCCTATGATGAGGAGGGAGTAGTTCTCCCCCGGGGCTGAGGGCTCTACCGGTAGCTATGTGGTTCACCTCTCTCTCCCATGATGTGATCTTTATGTGATCGATATTATGCTACTCCCGTGCTTTATATTTGTAATCTCCGGAGATACCTTGTATCATGGTGTGAAGGTGACTAGTGTGCGCATCATGTGTATCTTTTTGGTTAATGTCTCTATGAATTGTTGGTGTTTGTTGGAACCACCTAGTGCGTTCACGGTGACAGTGTGGGACAATCTAGTTTGGGGAAATACAGACTTTGAGGAGTGCTTTGTAGCCCTACGCATGATTAGTGTTCATTTTCCATTGGAGAATTGTTTTGAGTTGCATATTGATGATATTATCTATTAGTTCAATTATGTTATATTTGTTGGGAGCGTGTCCACTAGTGAAAGTATGATCCCTAGGCCTTGTTTCCAAGCATTGCACACCGTTTCCTTTCAATTTTGTTACATGTTTGCTCGCAGCAATACTTATTTCAGATTACATTAACTACTTATAATCATCACTACTACTTGTGTTTCACTATCTCTTCGCCGAACTAGTGCACCTATACATCTGACAAGTGTATTGGGTGTGTTGGGGACATAAGAGACTTTCTGTATCGTAATTGCAGGGTTGGTTGAGAGGGATAGCTTTGACCTCTTCCTCCCTGAGTTCGATAAACCTTGGGTGATCCACTTAAGGGAAACTTGATGCTGCTCTACAAACCTCTGCACTTGGAGGCCCAACACTATCTACAAGAACAGACACGTGCGTAGACATCAAGCTCTTTTCTAGCGCCGTTGTCGGGGAGGTAGGGTAAAAGGTACTCGCATCCTCCTGTGTTAGTGCTCAAAGTTATTTCCATTAGATTCTGCAATTATATCTTTTTGTTTCTTGTTTTTATTTTCACAAGATAGGCTTAATGGAAAGTAAAGAGTTCTTTAGTCTTTTTCCTGAGTTTAGATATGAAGTGTTTGAAGAGAAAATTGAAAAACCTTTGGAGCCTAATTTGCATGCTAATAGTGTTGTTAGTATGAATGCTTTGAACACCGTTATTGCTAATGCTATAGAAAAGTTTAAGCTTGGGGAAGCTAGTTTTGTTAAGCATGATATTTTTAGTTCCCCAGCTTTAGTGGAGAAAGTTTGCTCTGATGATATTTTATCTCCCATACGTGATGTTTCTAATGATGCTTGTGCTCCTCATCTTTTTAAAATACCTATGAAAATTGTTGATCGTGCTATGAATAACTGCTATTTAGGAGATGGAACTATCCATCCCGGTGATCATTTGCTCTTTATACATGAATTATGCGAGTTGTTCAAGTGTGCAGGTATTTCGATGAACCAAGTTAAGAGGAAGCTATTTCTTTATCACTGAAGGGCAGAGCTGCAGAATGGTATAAAACACTAAAGGATGGCCGACCTATTGATTGGGAGGAAATTGTACCTCTTTTTTATTCTAAATTCTATCCTTCTAGTGAGGTTTATAAAGATAGGAATTATATTTATAATTTTCATCTGCATGAGGGAGAAAGCATTGCCCAAGCGTGGGGAAGATTGAAGTCACTAATGCTCAAATGTCCTATTCATGATCTTCCTCATAAAATTGTTATAAATAATTTTTATGCAAGGCTTTCAGGATATTACAAGGACTATCTAGATGCATGCTTTGATGGGTCTTTCACAAGCAAGGATGTTGACGTCAAGTGGAATTTGCTTGAAACAATTCAAAGCAATATCGAAGATTGGGATAGCGACAAAGGTAAAGGATCAGGTATAAATTACAAGTATGATTGCATTAAGTCTTTCGCTGAAACTGCTAATTTTCAAGAGCTTAGTGCTAAATATGGGCTTGATCCTCGAATTATGGTTGATTGCTTTAAAGCCTTTGCTTCTCATATTAATGTTCCTAAGGGAAATGGGGACGTGTATCATGAACCTTTTAAGGACACTTGCATAGAAAGTGATGTTGTTATTGATGATTGCAATAAACATGCTCAAATTTCTGAAAGTACTACTTCCTATAAGCATGTTAATTTTTGTGAAGTACATAGACCTTGTGAACAGAGTCACAACAAGGAAGATTATTGTATCACCCACGGGAATGAAGAAACCCGAATGTGGCTCAAGGCTCTAGATGAGCTTGGTGAAAAGGTTTGTGAGCTTTATCCTTTTCTTTGTGAACTTTGCGATGACATGGGTCATTTTAATTTTCAATGCTCAAGCCAATATCGTGACTCTTTTAATCGAATGAGTACCATAAATTTGTATTGTGATGACAAGATTACTCTCAATCAGCATGATGAGCTTACTTTGTTTTTGGGATGTGAAGGGATATCTAGAAAGACTTCTTTGGTAGATATGAGCATTTTTTTATATTAATAGCACCCTTCGTGGTTGTCATCTCTATTGTGTTAAAGATTGCCTCGCAAATACTTACATACAAAATATTATAAAACATGATGTTTTGCCAAGCTATTACAGGACTGATAGTTGTTTCTATCTTATTAATAGAGAGGAGGAATCCTCCAAAGTTTCTTCTGTTATTTCTGTCAGTAAACCAGATTATGTGGAGAAGATGCCTTTCAAGTCTCTCCCTCCTGAAGGAGAGAGTAAGAAGAGTAAGAAGAAGAAGAAGATTAAAAGGCGAGAGGAAATAGTATCTTCCCCTAAGCATATTGCTCCTGTTATAGATTATGATAATTCTGATCTTGATAATGTTCCTATGCCTGTTACCTATGTTAGTGATCATGATTGGGAAAAGCACTCTACTTTTGATATTGAAAATCTTTTTGGTACCAATTCTGAAAATTATAAGGTTAATAATTGTTGTACCATTAGTACTATTCATGTTCCTTCTTATGATGATATGTTTGATGAGTATGCTTTGCAAAATAGCTGTTCTGTCGCTTATGATGATACTAAACCTCTAGTTTATGATGGTTATGATGATGAGTATAATATTTTCAGTTCACCTACTATTGATGAGAAAATTAGTTATGATTACAATATGCCTCCTATTTTTGATTATTATGGTATGAGAATAATTTTGTTGAATTTGCGTCTACTATTGTTCATGTGGGAATATTAATTCTTTTACACATGTGGCTCATGATAGGGATGCTTTCTGTGATAGTTATGTTAGTTCTATTCATGATGCTACTGAAAGTTATTATGAGAGAGGAAAACATGGCTTGATGGACCTCAACAATATTGAGTTTCCCCTCTTTTTGTTGGAATTTTTGAAGTTGAACTTGTTTTGCCTTCCTATGCTTTTCGCTTTGCGCTTTCATGACTTGTCTCTTTACAAGACTATTTTTCATAGGAAGTGGTTTAGATTTAAATGTGTTTCATATTTGCTTTTTGATGCTCTCTCTTGCTTCAAGTTCTTATATAGCGCATTTGCCTTAAGCTCTTTTATGGCGCCTACATGATCATCTTTGCAAAGTACTGCGCCTAGCTCAAAGGCGTTAAAGAAAAGCACTCTTGGGAGATAACCCAATGTTTTATTTTCAGTAATTTTTCTTTTATTTGAGTCTTGGAAGTTATTACTACTGTAATAACTGCTCCTTATCCTTTTTATTTCGTTGCTGTGCCAAGAGAAACCTCTAATTTGAGTGAGCTAAGATTTGGGGAAGTTGCTGTCCTGAAACAGATTTCGGTGCTGCACCGTAAAAATTCGTGAAAATTCTCTGAATATATTTTTGACCTGCGATTTCTTGTGCATATGACCCAGGTTATATACAAACTTTAATTAGTTTTACACTTTTTGATTTGAGCAACAGAAGGTCCTCTAAAAAATCGACCTTTGTCAGCTGTTCTGTTTTGACAGATTTCTGCCACTATTTGTGTTTGCCTCTCGATCGCTTTCTTTTTGAGTTCTTTTGATCACGGAACTTTTGGAGAACTTGCTACAGTAGTATATGTTTTATATGTGGTGGTTTTTTGTTGAAATCTGAACTGAAAAGGGTTGATTCATTATTATGTTTTTGCTAACGTTGCTAATAGAATTGTGTTGAGTTTTGTATGAAGGAAGTTTTCAAGTGTAGGGATTGGAGAATAATGAGATGAGATGAAGAATAGACAAAAGCTCAAGCTTGGGGATGCCCATGTCACCCCAAGAAATATCCAAGAGGTACAAGCGTCAAAGCTTGGGGATGCCCCCGAGGCACCCCTTCTTCATCGGCAAAAATCAGGTCACCTTTCAAGACACTATATTTTTATTGCTTTATGCACTATGCGTTTTTCTTGGAGCGTCTGTTGTTTTTGCTTTCAGTTTTATTTTGTTTTGTTTGATGCAATAAATGGTTGGATTACATCATGTTTTGGAGAGAGACTTACTCCGTTTTTCATTGCCAAGAACACTCTAGTTTTCACTCTTATTGTTCAACGAGTGTTCTCTTTTTCTACTACTGCGTTTAGCTTTTGTTTTTCGCCTTGATTTTTTTTCAGATCTTGTTATATCTTTGCATCAAGGTGTATTTGGACCTCTGGTCTATGTCGGTTTTCATCAAAAGAGTTGTTTCAAAAAGGTTCGAATGGTGTTGGAAATGAGAAAAAGTTTCATGCAAAAAGTGGTACAAAAAGGAGCTTGTTTAGACTGCGGCTTAGGCTTTTGCATGTCGTGCTTGATGTCATTTTGATAGTATGCTTAGTGGTTTTTCTGTAGCATGACTTGTCTCAAATGACTGAGATTGCTTAATGAGCCTTTGAAAAAATCATGTATTGTTTTTATTATTTGGAAGCATTAATTTGGTTTTCTCCTTTGATGCTTTATTTGGGTTGACTTGGCACATGCTTACACATGTTGACTACAAAATAAGTCACCTATAGCCTCTATGATCATTTGGTTTTTGACTTGTGATACTACTTTATGCTTCTTTCAATGATGTTTTGTCGCTATGCATGATTATGGCCGTTATTGCTCTCTTAGTTGGTCGCTCCCAGTCTTTTGCTAGCCTTCATTTTGTACTGAGTATGAGCTCTACTCGTGCATCCAACTCCCAAAAACCAAGTTTGCCATTGTGTCCACTATAAATTCCTATGCATGGTATTTGCAAGTCATTCCAAGTAAATTTTCATGTGCTACCTTTCAAAAACCCTTCAAAACACTTCTCGTTTTGTGACACTGTTTTTAGCTCATGGGGACATAGTGGTCGGATTTGCTATCTTCCATATTGTCTTATTCGAAAAAAAAGGCACTCCTCCATGGTATGTGAATGTTGGTGGGCACCCGATGGAATCGGTTAGCCATGGTTTGTGAAAGGAAAAAGGTGGGGAGGAGTGCCAAGCTTTATAAAAGAGCACCAAAGTGCCAATCTCTCTCAAAAACTTGCTTCATTTTTGTATGGAAGATAGTAAGAACCCCATTGCTAGTCGTTGACAAAGACAACCACCTCTCCAAACCCAATTTTTATCTCTCTGTTTTACAAATGAAAAGCTCTAGCACATGTTTAATCATTGCTTCCCTCTGCGAAGGGTCTTTCTTTTACTTTTATGTTGAGTCTCCACCTTCTACCTTTATGCACTGTCTAAGAGAGCATAGTTGTCATTCTGAGTATAATGTGCATAGTCCCAAAGTTTATCATTGATTGATTCATGATTATGGTTTCACTTGTTCTTAAATTATTTTTATCTAGTCGCCCTCTTAAACTTGAAGGTGTCCTATGCATTTATGTTTTGCTATTCCATGAGGGACAAGCTGAAAACCATTTGCTATGTTTTCCATATGATTTGAACACACGTTTGACTTTCATTGTTTCATTGTTCTTGATCTTTCGTTTGTGTTCTTTTTCATGTTATAACATGGTTGCTAAGTTTCTTATTGTCAAATTTATGTCTCTTATGCCCATGTTTTAAGTTCTTTGATCCCAGCACTCAATGCTTTACTTAGATGATCAAGATTGTGATGGTGCATGTCACTTCAAAAATTATTCTTTGTTATCACTTACCTACTCGAGGACGAGCATGAGTTAAGCTTGGGGATGCTTGATACGTCTCAAATGTATCTATAATTTTTGATGCTCCACGCTTGTTTTACACCATTTGCCTTGTGTTTCGTTACACTTCGTGGCGTTTTTATGCGATTTCCGGAACTAACCTACTAACAAGATGCCACAGTGCCTGTTCCCTGTTTTTTGCTATTTTTGTGTTTTAGAAAAGCTACACAGGAAATATTCTCAGAATTGGACGAAACAAGTTCAGAAACTCCTATTTTACCCGGACGAAGGACGAGGGCCAAACGGGAGTCGGAGAGGGGCCAGAGGCTGGCCACACAACAGGGGGGCGTGGCCCAGCCCCTGGCCGCGCCCACCCATTGTGAGGCCACCCTGGTCCACCTCTGACGATGCCCCTTCGCCTATAAGAAGCCTCCCGACGGATAACCCTAAAACAGTCAGCGTTTTTCCCAGAACAGTTCCGCAGCTCCGCCGCCGTCGAAGAAAAATTTCGGGGGACAAAAGTTTCTGTTCCGGCACCCTGCCGGGACGGGGAAGTGCCCCCAGAGCCATCTCCATCGGTCTCCATCGCCGTCTCCGCTGTCTCCATCGACCTCACCGCCATCTCCATCAACCTTGCTGTCTCCTATGATGAGGAGGGAGTAGTTCTCCCCCAGGGCTGAGGGCTCTACCGGTAGCTATGTGGTTCACCTCTCTCTCCCATGATGTGATATTTATGTGATCGTGAGCTTTATATCTAGTTGAATTGGTAGATGTTATTATTCAGATATTATGCTACTCCCGTGCTTTATATTTGTAATCTCCGGAGATACCTTGTATCATGGTGTGAAGGTGACTAGTGTGCGCATTATGTGTATCTTTTTGGTTAATGTCTCTATGAATTGTTGGTGTTTGTTGGAACCACCTAGTGCGTTCATGGTGACAGTGTAGGACAATCTAGTTTGGGGAAATACAGACTTTGAGGAGTGCTTCGTAGCCCTATGCATGATTAATGTTCGTTTTCCATTGGAGAATTGTTTTGAGTTGCATATTGATGATAGTATCAATTGGTTCAATTATGTTATATTTGTTGGGAGTGTGTCCACTAGTGAAAGTATGATCCCTAGGCCTTGTTTCCAAGCATTGCACACCGTTTCCTTTCAGTTTTGCTACATGTTTGCTCGCAGCAATACTTATTTCAGATTATATTTACTACTTATAATCATCACTACTACTTGTGTTTCACTATCTCATCGCCGAACTAGTGCACCTATATATCTGACAAGTGTATTGGGTGTGTTGGGACACAAGAAACTTTCTGTATCGTAATTGCAGGGTTGTTTGAGAGGGATAGCTTTGACCTCTTCCTCCCTGAGTTCGATAAACCTTGGGTGATCCACTTAAGGGAAACTTGCTGCTGCTCTACAAACCTCTGCACTTGGAGGCCCAACTAGGGTTGAAAACAGAGCGGAAACGGACGGAAACAGACTTTATCGTTTTCGTTTCCTCATGTCTTGCCGGAATCGGAAACAAAAACGAAAACCTCAGAAACGAATACGAAAGCGGCAATCACCGAAGACGGATACGAAGCGGATACGTGACAGATATGTTATGAAAACGGACATTTATCGGAACATACCTTCGATTGTACATAAAAAACACACAAATAATTTAACAAAAAGACGAAAAATAATTCACATAGTTATACCAATTAGCCAACTAGGGTTAGTATTTACTGGATTAGTGAATTTAGTATTAGTCTGGCCTAGTTTTATCGTGTAAATATAAGGCTTCTTTACATGGGCCTAGCCCACTTATATTTCTGGAAAGTTTTTGTATTTGTTTTTCTGGAATTTCCTTGCCGTTTCCGTTTCTGTCAGAAACTGCTCACCCGTTTCCTCTTCCGTTTCCATTTAAAATATTCCATTTTCGTTCCTTTTCCGCATAATTCCGCTTCCATTTCCTTTTTTGCTATTTGTTTCCTTTTTCTCCGGAAACAAACGGAAAGTTTCCTTGCCATTTTCAACCCTAGGCCCAACACTGTCTACAAGAATAGACGCGTGCGTAGACATCACGGTTCACACGATAAAGATCCTCGTGTCATATGTAGGGATCATTGCAGCGATTCAAGAGCATGCATATGATCATTGTCATGGAAATGTGTCCGGGCAAGTCTACATATATCCGAACCCATTGGGAGACACACTTAAGAGTTTTTCTTCTACTGAATATGAGTTCTCTATGAGATCAAAGAGAGAGGGATACTCCAAAAGTGATTCGAGGAAGTATCAGAATGGTTCCACTATAACACGGATGGTTCCGGATGGCTCTGAAACCCTACTGGTGATACAAAGGAGGTGTCGGAATGAAATTAGTTCAAACTGGTCAATTTATGGAAAGTCAAGAATATACTGTAAGGTCAAACATTGGAGGTGGACCATGATACGTCTCCAACGTATCCATAATTTTTGATGCTCCATGCTTGTTTTTACACCATTTGCCTAATGTTTTGTTACACTTCGTGGCACTTTTATGCATTTTCTGGAACTAACCTATTAACAAGTCGCCACAGTGCCAGTTCCCTGTTTTCTGCTATTTTTGTGTTTCAGAAAAGCTACACAGGAAATATTCTCGGAATTGGACGAAACAAGTTCCTGAAGTCTTATTTTTCCCAGAAGCTTCCAGAGATCCGAAGAGGAGACGGAGAGGGGCCACAGGCCACCCTCACACCAGGGTGGCGCGGACTGGCCCCTGGCAACGCCCCCTATGTGTGAGGCCGCCTCAATCCACTTCTGACGCTGCCCCTTCGCCTATAAAGACCCCCCGACGGGAAAAACCTAAGTACCCGATCAATTTTCCAGAACACATCATGATCCGCCGCCGCCGTCGACCCGAGATCGGGAGGGTCCAGAAGCTCTTCCCGGCACCCTGCCGGAGAGGGGAATCGCCACCGGAGGTCTTCTTCATCGCCATGCTTGCCTCTGGAGCGATGAGTGAGTAGTCTACCTTAGACTATGGGTCCATATCAGTAGCTAGATGGTTGTCTCCTCCACCATGTGCTTCATGTTTAGATCTCATGAGCTGCCCTACATGATTGAGATCACCGTTATGTAATTCTACATGTTTGGTTTTGTTGGGATCCGATGAATATTGGTGTTATGATTGAGTTGCTATACTGAAATATATCTTATGTTATCTCTATGTTGTTTATGATCTTGCATGCTCTCCGTTGTTAGTAGCTATCTTGGCCGAGTAGTTGCTAGTGACTCCAAGAGGGGGTATTTATGCTCGATAGTGGGTTCATGCCTCTATTTAACCTGGGGGAGTGACAAAAACCTCTAAGGTTGTAGATGTGCTGTTGCTACTAGGGAGAAAACAACATTCATATGCTCAAGGGCATATGCTTTGTTTACATTACACACTTTGCTTAATGCAATTATCTGTTGTTCGCAACTTAATACTCATGGGGTGTTCGGACGATATCCCCGTGAGTGGATTATTAGTCATAGATGTAGTTGGATGGCGGTCTATGTATTTTGTTGTAATGCCCAGAGTAAATCGCATAGTGATCTTCTTGACATATCAAGTTATCTTTATTCTATCAATTGCCCAACTGTAATTTGTTTACCCAGCATGTGTTATTTTATCTTATGGAGAGACACCGCTAGTGAACTGTGGACCCCGGTCCTGTTTCCATCATATTGCTATCACCTGTTTACTTTACTCGCACTGTTTACTTTACTCACATACTTTCACTGTTTTCCACTCGATACGCTCATACCCTTTGTTTCAAGCAAACCGGTGAGATTGACAACCTCATCGTAAGTTGGGAGCAAAGTATTTGGTTGTGTTGTGTGCAGGTTCCACGTTGCAGCTAGCAAAACAAAGCTTGGACGAGGCGCCCTATAAATTGTCCGAAGCTGTCGCAAGCTAGCAAGCATCACCTTCAGTCGTTTGTCTCTCCTCTCCTGAACGATAAACCTTGGTTTCTTAACTGAGGGAAAATCTTGCTGCTATATTCGTCACACCTTCCTCTTGGGGTTCCCAACGGGCTGGTCATCAACCAGGCATCAAGCTCTTTTCTGGCGCCGTTGCCGGGGAGGAAGTAGAAGACCTCTGCAAGGGGAGTTTTTTGCACACACATCCTTTACTTTGTTATTGTTTTGCTTTACTTTATTTATTTTACCTGCATCGTTTTATCAAAAACCCAAAAAAATTAGAATCCTTGGTAGTTGTTTTTACTTATCTGCTTTTAGTTTTGCTGAAATGGCTAATCTTGAAAACACCAAGTTGTGTGACTTTACTAGTACGAACAATAGTGATTTTATGTGCACTCCTATTGCGCCACCTGCTCCTGCTGCAAACTTTTATGAGATTAAGCCTGCTTTATTGAACCTTGTTATGAAAGAGCAATTCTCTGGTGCTAGTACTGAAGATGGTGCAGCTCATCTCAACAATTTTGTTGAGCTATGTGAGATGCAGAAATATAAGGATGTAGAAAGTGATATTATTAAGCTCAAGTTGTTTCCTTTTTCTTTGAGAGGAAAAGCTAAAGATTGGTTGCTATCTTTGACTAAGAATAGTATTGATTCATGGACTAAGTGTAAGGATGCTTTCATTGGTAGATATTATCCTCCTGCTAAAATTATATCTTTGCGTAGCAATATTATGAAGTTTAGTCAATTTGATAATGAACATGTTGCTCAAGCCTGGGAAAGAATGAAATCTATGATAAAGAATTGCCCCACTCATGGACTGACTACTTGGATGATTGTCCAAACTTTTTATGCAGGACTGAATTTTTCTTCGAGGAACCTATTGGATTCAGCTGCTAGAGGCACTTTTATGTCCCTTACCTTGGGCGCCGCAACAAAGCTACTTGACAACATGATGGTGAATTATTCCGAATGGCACACCGAGAGAGCTCCACAAGGTAAGAAGGTAAATTCTGTTGAGGAAACCTCTTCCTTGAGTGATAAGATTGATACTATTATGGCTATGCTTGCTAATGATAGGACTCATGTTGATCCTAATAATGTTCCTTTAGCCTCTTTGGTTGCTCAAGAAGAGCATGTTGATGTGAATTTCATTAGAAACAATAATTTTAACAACAATGCTTATAGAAACAATTTTGCTAGCAACAATTATAGGCCATATCCTTCTACCAATGGTAATGGTTATGGTAATTCTTATGGTAATTCCTCCAACAACACTAGGGCCGCGCCCTCTGAACTTGAAGTCATGCTCAAAGACTTCATGGTAAAACAAACTGCTTTTAACAAGTCTATTGAGGAAAAGTTAGGCAAAATTGATATTCTTGTTTCTAAAGTTGATAGCCTTGCTCATGATGTTGAACTTCTGAAATTAAAAGTGTTGCCTAATGATGTGAAATAGAACAATGTTTTTGCTACTGCTAATGCTATCCAAGTTGGAATTGATGAAAATATTAGATTGTTAGCAGAATTGCATGCTAGATGGGAAAGAGAGGATGAGATTGCTAGGAATATGAAAGTTTGTACTATTACTACCTCTAATGATGTTGTTCCTAATGCTAGCAATCCTCTTACTTTCATTGGTGTAGAGAAAACTCCCGCTCCTTGTGTTAAAAAGCCTAAAACTGCCAAAACTTTTTCTCAAAAGAGTGCTGAAATTTTTCAGAGTGTAGGAGATGATAGCTCTATTTCCTTTAATGATTTTGATATTGATGGCTGCAATATATCTGAAGTAATTTTGTTCTTGCAAAAGTTTGCTTTGACTCCCAATGCTAGTTCTTTAAATGTTGCTTTTACTAAGCATATTACCAATGCTCTCATAAAAATTAGGGATGAAAAGTTGCAACAAAAAGCCTCTATTCCCAAGAAGTTAGAAGATGGTTGGGAACCCATCATTGATATGCATGTTAATGGTTTTGATTGCCATGCTTTATGTGATCTAGGTGCTAGTATTTCTATCATGCCTAGAAAGATTTATGACATGCTTGACTTACCACCGCTTGAAAAGTGTTATTATGATGTTCCTATTGCTGATGTTGCTAAGAAGAAACCTTTGGGAAGAATTAATGATGTTCTTATTGTGGTTAATAATAACCTTGTTCCCGTTGATTTTCTTGTTATGGACGTTGAATGCCATGCTTCATGTCCTATTATTTTGGGAAGACCCTTTCTTCGAACTGTAGGTGCCATCATTGATATGAGAGAAGGCACCATCAAATATCAATTTCCACTCAAGAAAGGTATGGAACACTTCCCTAGGAAAAGGAAGAAATTACTTTTTGACTCTATTCTTAGAGCAAATTATGAGCTTGATGCTTCATCACTTGATGTTACTTGATTTGCAATTTTCTGCGCCTAGCTCAAAGGCGTTAAAGAAAAGCACTCTTGGGAGATAACCCAATGTTTTCTTTTCAGTACTTTTTCTTTTATTTGAGTCTTGGAAGTCATTACTACTGTAATGACTGCTCCTTATCCTTTTTTTCATTGTTGTGCCAAGATAAGCCTCTAATTTGAGTGAGGTAAGATTTGGGGATGTTGCTGTCCTGAAACTGTTTTCGGTGCTGCACCATAAAAATTCGTATAAATTCTCTGTATATATTTTGGACCTGTGATTTCTTGTGAATATGCCCCAGGTTATATCTAAACTTTCATTAGTTGAACACTTTTTGATTTGAGCAACAGAAAACCCCTTAAAAATTCGACCTTTGTCAGCTGTTCTGTTTTGACAGATTTCTGCCAATATTTGTGTTTGCCGCTTTATCGCTTTCTTTGCGAGTTCTTTTGATCACGGAACTTTTGGGGAAGTTGCTACAGTTGTATATGCTATATATGTGGTGGTTTTAGATTGAAACCTGAAGCAAAAAGAGGTTTATTATATGTTATGCTACACTAATGTTGCTAATAGATTTGTGTTTAGTTTTGTATGAAGAAAGTTTTCAAGTGTAGGGATTGGAGAATGATGAGATGAGTTGAAGAATGGACAAAAGCTCAAGCTTGGGGATTCCCATGCATCATCCCAAGAAATATCCAAGAAGTACAAGCGTCAAAGCTTGGGGATGCCCCGAGGCACCCCTTCTTCATCGGCAAAAATCAGGTCACCTTTCAAGACACTATATTTTTATTGCTTCATGCACTATGTGTTTTTCTTGGAGCGTCAGTTGTTTTAGTTTTCTTTATTACTTTAGTTTGTTTGCTGCAATAAATTTTTGGACACCAACAAATTTCTTTTGGAGAAGTTGCCTTGCTTTTCATTTGACAAGAACGCTCCAGTTTTCACTCTTATCAAAAACCGAGTGTTCTTCTTTTTCTGCTACTGCTTTTGGTTCTCGTTTTCGCCTTGATTTGCGTTCAGATATTCTTATATTTATTCATCAAGGTGTATTTTTGCCTCTGATCTTTATTGGTTTTCATCAAAAGAGGTGTTTATAAAAGGTTTGAATGGTGTTGGAAAAGAGAAAAAGCTTTATGGAAAAAAAGTGGTACAAGAAGGAGCTTGTGTAGACTGCGGCTTAGGCTTTTTCATGTCATGCTTGATATATTTTTGATAGTATGCTTAGTGGTTTTGCTGTAGCATGACTTATCTCAAATAACTGAGATTGCTTCATGAGCCTTTGAAAAATCATGCGTTGTTTTAATTATTTGGAAGCATTATTTTGGTTTTCTCCTTGATGCTTTATTTGGGTTGACTTGGCGCATGCTCACACATGTTAGACTCTTACAAAGTCGCCAATAGCCGCTATGATCATTTAGTTTTTGACTTTTGATGCCATCTTATGCTTCTTTTAATGTCGCTTTGTCGCTTTGCATGATTATGGCCATTATTGCTCTTTTAGTTGGTCGCTCCCAGTCTTTTGCTAGCCCTCGCCTTGTACTGAGTATGAGCTCTACTCGTGCATACAACTCCTAAAAACCAAGTTTGCCAAAGTGTCCACCATACATACCTACTAGCAATTTGCTATTCCAAGTAAATTTGACTTGCTTTTATTTTCTCTTCAAATTAAACTCTTACTAGTGTTATGCGAAAATTGGTCAGTAAACCTCTCACGAACCGGAAGGCACACTTTACTTTTTTCTGTTCTAAAAAATTTGACATTGTGGTCTCTTATGTTGAGTTATTATGCTTGCAAGTTGTAAGTTGGAGACTAGCCCAGCCATGCAGTCATGGGCAAGCTTTCAACATTGCACTCCTTATTTGAGTTGATATCGTGATCTTTTGTTTATGGATGCCTGCAGTGTGAAATGAATTAGGAATCTTGTGGGGATCATGGAGTTTGTATATGTGTTAGGGAAACGCCTGGGCTGCCAATCTAAGCCATGCATAATTCATGGTGGAAATTTGCAGCACACCCATAGTGGACATTCGATGACGCATCTCAAAATAAAAAGCTAAACAAATGGTAAATAAAAGAGATGTCGAGGTGTTCATTGTCTGCTTGTCCTGTCATTTTGATGTGGGCTTGTTTCATGTCATCGGGAACGGAGGTACCCCGTTGGCGGTTCTCGATGATACGTGTATACTTACAATGACAAGAGCCTTGCTTGGGACTCTAAGTAAAGTAGCATGAGGTTTGGGTGCTTGTATTCACGGGACACGAGGTTTTCAACTTATGATTTGTCAAGCATATGCATCATAATTGTTCTCGCATTAACTTTAACCATTCAAGATGCTTATGATGGGGGCAATGAGAGCTCAAAGCCGGTAAGTAACATAATTTTTGAAGGTTATAAAACTTGCAATCACTGCTTCCCTCCGCAAAGGGCCTTTCTTTTACTTTTATGTTGAGTCACCACCTTCTATTTTTATGCACCATTAAGAGAGCATAGTTGTCATTCTTAGTATAATGTGCATTGTCCCAAAGTTTTCATTGATTGATTCATATTGTTGGTTTCACTTGTTCTTAAATTACTTGTATCTAGTCGCCCTCTTAAACTTGAAGGTGTCCTATGCATTTATGTTTTGCTCTCTTTGAAGGACAAGCTGAAAACCATTTGTATGTTTTTCCTTATGATTTGAACACACGTTTGACTTTCATTGTTTCATTTTCATGATCTTTTGTTTGTGTTCATTTACATGTTTATAATATGGTTACTAAGTTTTTATTGTCAAGATTATATCTTTCATGCCCATGTTTTAAGTTCTTTTGATCCCAGCTCACAAATGCTTACATATATGATCAAGATTGTGTAGGTGCATGTCACCTCAAAAATTATTTCTTTTGTTATCACTTACCTACTCGAGAACGAGCAGGAGTTAAGCTTGGGGATGCTGATACGTCTCCAACGTATCCATAATTTTTGATGCCCCATGCTTGTTTTTACACCATTTGCCTAATGTTTCGTTACACTTCGTGGCACTTTTATGCATTTTCTGGAACTAACCTATTAACAAGTCGCCACAGTGCCAGTTCCCTGTTTTATGATATTTTTGTGTTTTAGAAAAGCTACACAGGAAATATTCTCGGAATTGGACGAAACAAGTTCCTGGAGTCTTATTTTTCCCGGAAGCTTCCAGAGATCCGAAGAGGAGACAGAGAGGGGCCACAGGCCACCCTCACACCAGGGCGGCGCGGCCTGGCCCCTGGCCTCGCCCCCTATATGTGAGGCCGCCTCGGTCCACTTCTGACGCTGCCCCTTCGCCTATAAAGACCCCCCGATGGGAAAAACCTAAGTACCCGATCAATTTTCCAGAACACATCGCGATCCGCCGCCGTCGTCGACCCGAGATCGAGAGGGTCCAGAAGCTCTTCCCGGCACCCTGCCTGAGAGGGGAATCGCCACCGGAGGTCTTCTTCATCGCCATGCTTGCCTCCGGAGCGATGAGTGAGTAGTCTACCTTGGACTATGGGTCCATAGCAGTAGCTAGATGGTTGTCTCCTCCACCATGCGCTTCATGTTTAGATCTCATGAGCTGCCCTACATGATTGAGATCACCGTTATGTAATTCTACATGTTTGGTTTGTTGGGATCCGATGAATATTGGTGTTATGATTGAGTTGCTATACTGAAATATATCTTATGTTATCTCTATGCTGTTTATGATCTTGCATGCTCTCCGTTGTTAGTAGCTATCTTGGCCGAGTAGTTGCTAGTGACTCCAAGAGGGGGTATTTATGCTCGATAGTGGGTTCATGCCTCTATTTAACCTGGGGGAGTGACAGAAACCTCTAAGGTTGTAGATGTGTTGTTGCTACTAGGGATAAAACAACATTCATATGCTCAAGGGCATATGCTTTGTTTACATTACACACTTTGCTTAATGCAATTATCGGTTGTTCGCAACTTAATACTCATGGGGTGTTCGGAAGATATCCCCGTGAGTGGATTATTAGTCATAGATGCAGTTGGATGGCGGTCTATGTATTTTGTTGTAATGCCCAGAGTAAATCGCATAGTGATCTTCTTGACATATCACGTTATCTTTATTCTATCAATTGCCCAACTGTAATTTGTTTACCCAGCATGTGTTATTTTATCTTATGGAGAGACACCGCTAGTGAACTGTGGACCCCGGTCCTATTTCCATCATATTGCTATCACCTGTTTACTTTACTCGCACTGTTTACTTTACTCGCATACTTTCACTATTTTCCACTCGATACGCTCATACCCTTTGTTTCAAGCAAAACGGTGAGATTGACAACCTCATCGTAAGTTGGGAGCAAAGTATTTGGTTGTGTTGTGTGTAGGTTCCGCATTGCAGCTAGCAAAGCAAAGCTTGGACGAGGCACCCTATAAATTGTCCAAAGTTGTCGCAAGCTAGCAAGCATCACCTTCAGTCATTTGTCTCTCCTCTCCTGAACGATAAACCTTGGTTTCTTAACCGAGGGAAAATCTTGCTGCTATATTCATCACACCTTCCTCTTGGGGTTCCCAACGGGCTGGTCATCAACCAGGCATCAGACCACCATGGTCCTGGGTACGCATGGGCCCACTCCTGGCTGGCCACACCACTATAGGGTGGATTCCAAGTCAAAGACTCCACCCCTAGGGCGGTTTGGTAAAGGGGAGGAGTTCCTACTGGAACTCAGACTCCACCTAGGTTTTGAAAGTGGAGAAGGAATTCGAGTTTGACCCCAAATCCTTCTCCTACTTGGCCAAGGGGAGGCCGGCCGGTCCTAGGGGTCCTGGCCACGTATATAAAGGGGGCAGGGGTGCCCTAGGCACTCCAATCCACAGAGCCCCCGCGCCCCAAAACCCTAGCGCCGATCGACCACCGCCACCACATCTGACTCCGGCCACATGCCGCCGCTTGCCGGCCCCTGCTCGCCGCCGCCGGTCACCCTCGTTATTGTTGCTTCATTGTTGTCGACTTCTCCTCTCTCTCTCTCCTGCGAATCGTTGCCCATCTTCTACCCCGATTCCACGGTGACATGGAAGCGCTACAGGATCTTCACCGACATATTCCGCGTAGTCCGTGTGCTTGATCACACATTCGATGCGACGACGCCAAGCTTGTACATGTGCATACCATCAGAGGTGTTGCACGTGTGACACTAGATCGTGTGAGCCAAAGAAGGATAATACATCTTATCACGGCTAACTAAGGTTAGTTATAGTAATCGACTCGTGACTTCATCAACCTCGTCATTGGCAAACTCTTCCGCTAGTTTGATCAACTTGGTACATGATTCGTTGCCTCCTCCTTTCAAGCTTGATCTTAGTTTAAGCGCTAGAATTTTTTTGTTTTGCGTAGCATGATCCCCAACAGAATAAAATTTAGATATATTCATGCATACAACATGTAACGTTTCAATATCTACGATGTGATTATGGATCAATAAATTACCTCTCCAAAGAAATGAATTGATGTGAAATAAATGAATGATACAAAAGGACATTCGCTACACATTAATTGTGCAAGTATTTACTTCAGCCTTTATAAAACCATCAGTGAATATGATCTAAATGAAACATCCAAAATAATTACATAGTATATATTTATAAATATAAAAAAATGTAGGATATGTGCCATTTATTTGAACTTAATAAGATATAGTATCTTTCGGTAGTACTTTGCAATTAACATTTGATACGAGGAAATAAATGTAAAATATAGCTAATGCATGAGGCCGAACCATGATTGAATCTACATGACTACTAGAAGGACCTTGTGCGCGTTGCCGCACCGTTTCTTGTTGTTCTTATTTTGGTTTTCATCATGTGTGCTTTTGGATTCATCTAGAATGACACACCACTGTTATGCCATAGATTACTGAACTACATTTTAGATTTAGTTATTTTTAAGTATGAAAATACATTGCCAACTGCACTACAATCTAATGAATGGCATTGATGACTCTTCCAAGCACTCACCATAATATATGAATACCATTTAACCATAGAACTGTTGTATTTGATTACAAAACATGTGACATATTGATTGCATAGTTAAGAAAATATAGGCACGAAACAATGTTGTAATTGGACATGAATATTTAATTGCCTACAAACTGTATCAAGTTAAATGTGCCTAAACAAATATACCATTCATGCAATACATTGTTAGCAAATATAATACAATAAAGTATTTGCATGTGCTATAAATAAGGAAAGTAAAAAATTGCATCAGCCCACTATTAGAAAGGCAACTAACTTTGATAGCCTAACAGTTGTAGGAACTCCTCATGATGGGCAAGATAAATTCTCCTACTTACCAATTAACATATCCCTTGATTGTTGTCTTGTAAAAGTGAATTGATAATCCAACAACAAGAAGATGCAGTGGTGACCTACATTAGTCCACTAAACATATTGTAACTGTTTTGGAGTTGGTCGCGAAGTAGGCGAACGTAAAAATGTAGTAACTGGGAATGGGAATGAGGCAGAGGGATCACAAAAGGCTACAATCATCTCGCCTTAAGTTAAAACATTGGTTCAACTGTGTTATCAGCAAAATCAACATATGACATAAGAAACAAAAATTAAATTTGGAGTGTAATATCTTCCTAAAAAAAGGTGCACACCTTATTTAAACAAAATTTCAGAAGGAAGAAACATTCTTGGGAACGTAGATGAACCACCCTGAACCTCGATAGAACATCTTAGCGCTTATATTCATGGGCCTGTTCAAAATCTAGATGATCACAAGAAAACTAAGATTCACCAGGAATATATGCACCTGTGTTATTCAGCACTCAGCAGGTCTTGATTGCACTTAAAGATATACGTTTTCATTTGTGCATTCTTTAATTAATAAATCATAAATTAGTTTCAACTTAAATATACCACTGAGTAATAGGTCCCTTAACCAATGATCCACAAAGTACAGCTACCTCTGTTCCATATTAGTTGTCGCTGATTTAGTAAAAAACTGAACCTTGATTATGTTGAAAGCTGTCAGGGTGAACCTTGAGTATATTTGGAAGTTGTCAAGGTGAACCTTGAGTATATTATTTGTCGCTGATGTAGAGCAGAAAGCTACCGTTTCTAACAGTGAACCTTCAGTATTTTGAAACGTTAAGTTTCTACAACTTCACAATGCATCTCCAATGAATACCATATGAGCAAGAGCTTTTCATATATATAGCAGATCAAATCCCTTAGTGGATAGTGTGCACATTCCATAACATTCACCACTTTGCGTACAGATTTAACTTTGGGTTTTGTTCTCTTCACCTTTGATAGGTAATTTATATTCTCAAAGAAGGGGCTTATTTCCATCTATTATTATATAATTAAAACAACTAACAATCAACGTCTAAGATTTAACGTGAGGCAACGCTAGAAAGGAACGGCAAAGATTTAAAAGAAGATTAAAGAGGATTCACGTCTATGACGGTGGTTACGTACACACGTACTAGAACTCTACATCTGATAGGAGGGATAATAAGAGTCCTAAATAGCAACCATAAGACGATCAATTCTTCTTTTCCACATTGACAAGACGGGGCGCGGCGATCTCCCGTCCTAGGGTTGCGGCAGACATCTTCCGTCCTAGGGTTGCGGCAGACATCGTAGAAGAGGCAGTCGGCCTGGAGGCTGGAGCAGTCGACTAGGCGATGTCCTCCACACCATCTTGCCGCCGTACCAAGGGTGTCAGCCATGCATGACGACGAGATGGAGAGCGGCGGTCTCCCGTCTTAGGCTGGCAGCAAGCATCGAACTGGAGGCCGTCGGCCCGGAGCAGTCGAGCACGCGATGGAAGATCACATATTTGTTTTATGGGCAGCGGACGGCGGTCACATAGGCTGATAGGCGTCGATCGGCTCTTGTGCTCTATTCATGGTGGTACTCCGTATCAAATTTAACGTGTTTATCCAGAACTTCTAATCCAGCTAACTAAGAGGGTTCGCATGCTCCGTGGCATCACAGCTCCATCGCGTCTCTGATCCGCCTTCCACCGTCAATATGTTTTCTCCGGCCAGCCAGCCTCAAACGCCATTGTCATCACAGCCGAAGTAGGCGTTCTCTTCTTCAGCACCAGCTCTGATCCTCATATGGGCACCTTTCCGCCGTCTCCGGTGATCAGCAGCGGATGGAAGTAAAACAGGACAGCCGTGACAGGTTTTCCATGGCTGCATGTAACCCATGGTTTGGGACAAGTGTTACGCTGGCAGAGGCTAATACAGTATCATGCTTCACCTACAGAGAAAATGTAGCTAAGCAGTAAGCACCAACAAGAGCTGTGCAATGATCTGAAAGCTAAAGAACAAACTCATCGATGCAGTTTGGGACAGGAGGGTAAGATACTCAGATTTTTCCAAGCAGGCAAGACTTACTCACATCTTTAAGCATACTACATATCCATATGCGTATTACAGAGAGCGTGCATGTGTTCCATTAATAATTTAATTATTTAATGAATAAATCAATATACAAATAGCGATAGATTCACCAAAAATAAATAGACTTCAATTGGTAGTATTTTATGGCAACCAATGGGAAAAATAATTACTATCCTGATGTAGCATTATATCTTGGCTTGCAGAAAGTATTATAAATGTCCATAGAGAAGGTACCACAAACATCAAATTTTCTTAAT
Source organism: Dactylis glomerata (assembly GCA_007115705.1). Classification (NCBI taxonomy): domain Eukaryota; kingdom Viridiplantae; phylum Streptophyta; class Magnoliopsida; order Poales; family Poaceae; genus Dactylis; species Dactylis glomerata. The sequence goes on along the minus strand of QXEO01000220.1, from coordinate 8,746,443 downwards.
AGGCTGTAGAAACTTAATTATATAATTGAAGGCACTTAAATTAATCATCTAAAAGGGGGACAATTCATGTTTGCTCTTTGGTAAGAACAATTTTAGGCATTTTTAATTTTAATCATGGCATGATGGGGATCTCTCTAAATTTTCTAATAGTCTTATATATTAATGAAGTTTGACACAAACAAATTTTAGCTTCTATGATTTTCAGAATATGTAGCTAGCCACGCAGGAGCGTAGGCTAATTACCAAGAGTGCCAAGTGATCTCTTAAAAATAATATTATCACAAAAAGTCAAAGCAATTAGGCCATGGGAACAAGCGCAGATACAAAAGAATTTTTGTGCGGGTCGGTTTCCTTTGAGGATTTAATTTTTTGTAGTATTTTACTAAATAAATAAAATATAACATTTTGTATTAAAAATTTGTGGTCTCATAACTGCCTCTGTTGAGAGAAAAGTAAATTGAGAATAGTGTATATATGTAATTGCTTGGTTTTTTGTATTTTGTAAATAACTTTGTTTGATTTATAATTAAAAAAAATTGTTGTGGAGCTTTTTGCCTCACAATTCTGGGTCAAAAAAGAAAACCTAAATTGAGTAACGCGTTAAAATGGAACACTAAGAATTTGCTTTAGAAACCATTGGCCTGGTGCACTTGGATCTATCAAAGACAAGATACTTACCAACATAAAATGTGCATATGTAAGATTTCTTGAATATTTGAGTATCATTTCCTATGACATACATACAGAATAAAAATACTCCCTCCGAGCCATAATACTCTTCGCTAATGTAGATGTATCTAGACATATTTTAGTGATAGATACATCCGTATTAGCGAAGAGTAATATAGATCGGAGGGAGTAGTAAATCTAGCCGCGCAATTTGCGCGGGCCACTCAGCTAGTTAATATTATAGTAAACCTCTGTGTTCTGAGCTGTATTTTAATAAATAAAAATATAAAAGAATCGCCATGCAACTGAGCTTGCTATCGTTGTCTACCTACTTCTCTTCTAAGAAACAGATGTGACTGGCTGTGAACCTCTAGGTATTGTTTCATTTGTAGAAACAGTAGTAGCAGGTGAAGCTTTAGTGCCTCACATTCTCATGCGAGCAGCCACATTTTCATTCACTGAGGTAGCACGGACCACATGTCGAAACATCTGAAAATCATACATAAATCACTCAGAAGAACATAAGAACATATGTAACTCATTATGGTTCAACCAAACAAGCATAAAGATTGATATTGCACAGTTGCACTCACATTCATGACATCTAAACTTCTAAGACTGAGTGCAAGAAAATAAGATGTTACCTTTCCTGTGCTAGGCTTCTTAGTTTATAGTAAGTATACTGAATCTAACTGGATTATATTTAGCAAAAAAATCACTATGTGTGATATTTGGTGAGTAAAAAGAATGTTCAGATACATACGGATGGTATATCATAATCTGTCTAAACTTGCCAAAATAAGTTTGTAGGAGTAGATTCAGAAGGGTCTGCCAAGTAGCTATTTGTCTTGAATCTTGTTTACTTTATTTTCCAGAGACAAAAACGTGCTAACACAAAACATAAAGATGAGGTTGTTTACCATGCTTCTCACACTATGAAGATAGTTACCAACTTATCATGTCCTTCCGGCACTAACTATTATTTTAATCTGTAAGTTATTAGCTGAAACTAAAACTAACAGTTTTGTTGGTATAAGAGAGGCAAGATAACATCTAGCATCCTCAAGTACTGACCATAGAACAGTTCTCCATTATGGCAAGACAATCATCTGAATTTGAGTATCAAAATACAAAAATACCAACACTAAATCACAATAACTGTCCTCTGAGCTACCTCAAAACATTGTAGATGCAATATATTTTGTTTGAAGAATTGTAGGTGTATGCATTGCAAGAATATTGAAGGAAGTGAAGAGATACATGCTATAATTCAACGGGAAAATGCATCTGATAAAAATAATATTCAGCAAGCAGCTAACGTCACTCCAAATGATGCATTGGATCCAATGGGTTAAATGTTCAATAGTGCGTAGAAAAAGACACCGAGACCCTGTTCTCCAGAGGTAACTTTAACATGAGATGGTTCATAATGTTAAAATAATCGGTACTATTAAACTCTGATCTTGTGTGGCATATCCTTCTGTCGGAAGTATCCTTTTACTTTTGGATGGTTGTGTCAGAATCAAATTGGGTGTTCATCCACTTCATCACTGTTAATGAGTTTACTTAACTTCAGCTATAAATTTCCTAGGTTCCTAATTATTTCTTCTGTTCTTGGCTAACCACATTGATGCTTAACAATTTGTTTCGTCTTCTACTGGACTTGAAAGTTGTATTGGTCATCAGAGTAAAACTATAGTGTAGGCAAGTAAAAAATATTGGATTGGTTATGATTTCAATATGGATAACCTCTCCTTAAGTAGAAGAATTATCGAGCTGAACTCCATAGCCAAATTAATAGCAACATCGTATATATGCCTTTCACTAATACTTTTTTCATTATACCAAGCAACATAATTTTACCTATGTCAACCATAAGCACAAAATTATCGGCCACTCTACAGATAATGAAAGTATCTAGTGCCTTCTAAAGCAATTGGTGAAGACAAGAAATACCAAAGATATAACAAAGAAGGATCAAAGTAATTGTACCTTGGTGTCTCATCACGAATAAAAGATAGAAGGATTAAACGCAAACGTACCTTTCCGTCGAAGCCCACCGGCATGCTCTGACCACACCAGTCCAAGGTCGCCCAGGCATTGAGCAAGATGCGGATGCCACCCCAAAACAACCCGCAGCTGCCACCCCCTGACCAATCTCATAGCAGAAAATGATACAATTTATAACTCTTGAACTACAAAATAATAGTATAAAAGCTTCTAATCATGAATGAATGAAAATATGATATAAGGAACTGCCAAATAATTCTGATGATGCAAGTGAAGACATGTACAACTGAATTTTACAATCCAGTGAATTCATAAGTTTCTACTGAAAGTTCAAAACTTTGGTGATTCAAACTTTAATACTTAATAGAAAACTTGAAGAAACAAAAGCATGTAGCACACATTCAGATACAAAAGCATGTAACAGCAAGAAACTCCCGCCACAAGGACTACGAACCACAACAAGCGGTGCAAGCTCAAATTTCAGTTGGTATCCAGGCGCAAGGCATTTATCTTTAGTATTTTGAACATCGCTAGACAGTCCGCGAAATGGACAGAGAATTAGCATACAAATCTTCAGCATAATAATCAACATGTTTAGAAGACAGTCAGATCCTATGAGCCCAAAGTCATCTTCAGGATAAGTAATCAAGTATATGTATACTCTACCCACAATATTAGCTACCAGCTGTAGTTTAAGAGAAGATTGTGACAAAACTGTTTGGCTACAAAACTAGCTCCAACTCTAGTTTAAGAGAGGATTGTTGAAACGTCTACAACAACCTTTCTTACCGTGCATTCACGCGATGGTAAAATCTATTGACCCTAGTCTGGCATTTTATTCCTATTTGCAACGATCATTGTCTTCCTTTTTGCTTGATATAATGTGAACATGGGCAGATGCTTTACTTTTGATATTTGATGCCTCGCCTGTTTTTCCATTTTTATTTTGCTAACAATTTCTTTTCTACCACACACAACAAATTCTCTCAAATCTTTGCTGACTTCTGTTTGTAGAACAGCACGGCTATACTTCAGAAATACAAAATTAACCATGAAATGCCATCAAACTAAAAGATAGTGAACATTTGCAAGTTGCTTCAGTAATACTTGAATTGCTTCATAGCCAAATATTGCACCGCTGAAAACGTAGCCAAATATAGCCAAATGAAGAGAAAACTTCAGAAACCTGAACAGTACACGAGCTAGCTAATAGCAAGTTTCAGCAGGCTGCACACATGAACGCATTGCCAGATTTGAGCACATACCTATTTCTGATAGTCACAATACACACATGAAGATGTATTGCACTGCATAACACACGAATAAACAGAAATCATGGGCTAGAAGTCTAGAACGATGATACACATGTACAGTTCAAGCAGAGATCAGCTGTCAATAAAATCCTCCAAAAAGTAAACCCCACCGTACCTTAAGCCGAATCCCACCGGCATGCACCCGCCGTGAATCAAACTACAGAAGGTCTGAGGCTGCCCGCAGCTCATCATCGTGTCGATACCCATAGCGCCGCCCGAAGTCACCTGTCATCGGCAAAGCTGCCTAACACCAAGGTAACATGCTGCGAAGTTCACCAACCTTACCTCCGATTCAGCCTGCCGAGCCCACCCACCGCTTGCCTAGCCACGGTCGCCGCCGTGCACCATGCCTCAATCTGTTGAAATCAAAAGTTTCCATCGCTCGTCGTAGTCCGCCCGCGGCAAATCACGCCTCAATCGCCAAAATCCATGACTGCCGCCGGTCACTGTAGACCCCGAGCGCCCGGGGCGACTGGCATGGCAACGGGGATGGAGGAGACGCAGGATCAGGCGCCCACGGCTAGGGAGGAGGCGGGGATGGAGGGGGCGGGAGGAGGACGCACTACGGGAACAAGACACTATGCCGACGGCCCAGAGCTATGCCGGCGGCTTTTTATCGGGGCCGTCGGCGTAGCTCGTTGAATAGGAATCCTACGAAAAAGGCCGTCGGCGTAGAAAAGCCGTCGGCCTAGTTAGCTACGCCGACGGCAAAGCCGTCGGCCTATGAAGGTACGCCGACAGCAAAGCAGTCGGCATATCAAAGCCGTCGGCCCAAGATGGGCCCGTAAACTGCAGGCCTAACGGCCGTTACGGAGGACCGTTGGTCCAACCTATGCCGACGGCAATGCCGTCGGCTTAGATTTTTCCGAATTTTGATAATTTATGCACCAAGATGTACGCAGAGCCTGAGAGGAGTAGGAATCCCCTCCAAAGCTACCAGTTTCCCCTACTATATGTAGCTACATGTGTTAGGGTGCTTAGAGAGGCAACATCTATCTCCGAGGTGTCACCCTCTTCAGACACATGCGATAACACTCTCGAAAATCTCGGGCGTAGGGCGGGAAACTCCCACGACGGGTCTACTAGGCGGGCTCTTGGACTCCACGGTGTTGTTCCGTGCTCCTATAGCCTAACCAAACAAAATAAAGTAAAACGGTCCACTAGTCAACCATCGTTGGAGGGAAGTCAAAGGGGTAGACCGCGCAGGCCCACATGGCTAGAGTTTCGATGTACGCAGAGCCTGAGAGGAGTAGGAATCCCCCCCCCAAAGCTATCACTTTCCCCCTAATATAGGTAGTTACGTGTGTTAGGGTGCTTAGAGAGGCAACATCTATCTCCGAGGTGTCACTCTCTTCAGACACATGCAATAACACTCTCGAAAATGTTGGGCGTAGGGCGGGAAACTCCCACGACGGGTCTACTGGGGGTGCTCTTGGACTCCACGGTTTTGCAAAAATCATTTTTGGATCCGCAACATGTCATTTCTTCACTAAACAGGTGGGGAAAAAACGGGAATCTGCACCGCCTGGGCGCGAGCGGGAGTTTTCGGGCGTTGTCATTTCATGTGGGTCTCAAATCGGGCGTAACTAATTCAAAAAAAATCGAAAAAATGTGAGACCTTCGTGTGACGTCATTTTATGTGACCTAGATGCGGGGAAAAATTCAAAACTTGAGAAAAAAATGGTTACTAGAAAGTCCCTTCACAGAAATGACCTATCACGTTCGAGGTTGCATGACTTTTAGGTTAAATGGGCTAGATTCGGCCATGAGCATGGCATAGTTTGTCAGAGCGAGGCCATATCGGACACGCGCGTGGCCCTTGGGATGGCGAGGAATGCCACGGAGGCCGATTTTCGTTTCCCACCAAAAAAAGTGCCTTTTCCATTTTCAGAGTACCGAAATCGGGTTTTTTTGTGAAGCAGCTACCGAAATACGAAATCGAAAGCTAGATAAAACACCCCACATAAATAGTAGACCACCTGGGATATGCATATCAGCTCTTGTTTTTTTGCGGCAGCCTTCGGAGGTATTTTTTGAATTTTGTGCAAGTTCCTGCCGATTTCGCTGGAATCGGGGTGGTTTTGCACTTTAGCACTAAAAAGTAAACCTCCTGATTTTTTGCAAAAATCATTTTTGGATTCGCAACATGTCATTTCTTCGCTAAACAGGTGGAGAAAAAACAGGAATCCGCACCGCATGGGCACAAGCGGGAGTTTTCGGGCGTTGTTATTTCACGTGGGTCTCAAATCGGGCGTAACTAATTCAAAAAAAAATCGAAAAAATGTGAGACCTTCGTGTGACATCATTTTATGTGACCTAGATGCGGGAAAAATACAAACCTTGAGAAAAAATGGTTACCAGAAAGTCCCTTCATAGAAATGACCTATCACCTTCGAGGTTGCATGACTTTTAGGTTAAATGAGCTAGATTCAGCCATGAGCATGCATAGTTTGTCAGAACGAGGCCATATCGGACACGTGCGTGGCCCTTGGGATGGCGAGGAATGCCACGGAGGCCGATTTTCGTTTCGTACCACGAAAAGTGCCTTTTCCATTTTCAAAGTACCAAAATCGGGTTTTTTTGTGAAGCAGCTACCGAAACACCAAATCGAAAGCTAGGGAAAACACCCCACATAAATAGTAGACCACCTGGGATACACATATCAGATCTCTTTTTGTTGCGGCAGCCTTCGGAGGTATTTTTTGAATTTTGTGCAAGTTTCTGCCGATTTCGCTGGAACCGGAGTGGTTTTGCACTTTAGCGCTAAAAAGTAAACCTCCTGATTTTTTGTAAAAATCATTTTGGATCCGCAACATGTCATTTCTTCACTAAACAGGTGGGGAAAAAACAGGAATTCGCACCGCCTGGGCGCGAGCGGTAGTTTTCGGGCGTTGTCATTTCATGTGGGTCTCAAATCGGGCGTAACTAATTCAAAAAAAAATGAAAAAATATGACACCAACAATTTTCCCGAAGTCTCTACTATTCTACTTGGAGATAATGCGTGAGTTCTTGGAGCAGTACACCCGCCACTCCAGCACCTTCTTCAGAATTCAATATGCAGGGTCACTTTATAAGTATTACTTGTTAATCAGTCATCTTCCTAGTAATAATCTGGCTGTACACATTTTTCATGTTACTGTTCTTCTACTTTGACATAATGTGCGAGTCCATCACACTCTTTTGACCTTATCGGCTACGTGGAATATGTGCTATTTGCAACTTTGTGACACCTTATTTATGTAGCATGTACTTCTGCACTTCTGTATTTGAATATGATCAGATACTCTTTACCTATCGTGGTATAGTATGATTTTTCTGTTATGATGGTGCTACCTTATGTTTCTGTGTGGAATACTAGAAAGGATAACTACCTTATTGCATTGCCTTTTTTATCTACAGGCTGCAGTTACAAACATGATTGTGTTGTCCCTGGATTTAGCCAACGCCTTCAGCAGAAGCTAAACTATGGTATGTTGTGCTCGACTTGGGAGCATATGCAATTTCTTCTGTGATTAGAATTTTTTTCACTAGATTTATAGATAAAGCCACACATGAGCATATCTCATCAACATATTTCTTAAAAAAAGTCCTGCTATGTTCATATCAGTTATCTAGTATATATGTGTGTTTGGCCTATTGTAACAACTCAGAAAATTGTAATCCACTTCCTATGAATGAAAGTGCCAAATTTTGGACCAACTAAAACTTTTTATCTATTATTGCATGTATGCATGTATTTTCTATTGTATGTATTTTATGATTTCATGTGTGTTAATATTTGTTGTGCAATAGTTAGTTAATTCTAACTTAACCAACAGAGGCATTAGAGAAGAATAATAAGAGCCAAAGAAACCAGAAACAAAAGAAAGAAAGAAAAAGAGAAGAGTAAGATGATCTAGAAATTATTATTGACTACCCTACTTTGGACACTTAGAATAAGAAATCTGCAACTCAAGTAAAGGTGTGGTCAGTTAGTTGAGCTTGACCAAGTTGCATACTAACTCAACCAAGATGTTTCCAACCAAAACTCAAACAAGAAACCCACTCAAACATCAGCCAAACTTTGAATCTGATTCAGCAACCAAACCCTAGTTTCAAATACAAATTTTTGCAAAACATGTTATTTCTTCAGAACAAAAATATCTCTGGAAACCTTGTCTAATATGTTGACCACCCAAAGTGAAAAATTTCAAAAATTCGAATTTGAGATTCTTGCGGGCATTTGACCGAACACCTGGAGGGCAAAAATCTGGCCAAAATCGCTTACTGTGAGCATCACTGCTCCCGTTCGTCTTGACCCTGTAGCCACGCTCGTAGATGTCGCCGCGTTCGAGCCCAGCCCCCTCTGCCCCGACCCGAGCCGTGAAACTGGGAGGAGAGGAGGAAGAACGCAGCCGGACCCCCCCTCTCTGTCCCGCTGCTCTCTGCACGACGCCGACCGCCGTGACCTCGCCAGAGCCGACCCACAGCACCCCGTCGTCGAGACCAAACCCCTCCAGCACGTGAGCAAGGCCGTCGAGCCCGGTGTCGCCCGTGCACGTCGCCAGCACACCCTGCGCCGGCCACCCACTGGGTGCCCCTGTCCCCGCCCCTCTGGCCTATAAAAACCCCCGCCGATCAAACGAATGGACGCACACCACTCCCAGCTATCTCCCAGACAACCTCTCCTCTCCCCGCTCGCTCTCGTTCGACGTCGCCAGCCCCGCCGGTGAGGTACTGGACGCGGAGGGCGCCGCCGCGTTCGACCTCCGTTGAGCAAGAGGACGCCGGGAATTGGTGGAGGAGTCTCACCGGAGTCTTTTCCGCCCGTCGCCGTCAAGCTCTGCTTCCTCTACGCGCGCCGCCATCGCCGTCGTCTTCTTCTCTGCGCACAGGTGAGCTCCACCCTCGCCGTCGAACACGAAGCAGACGCGCCGTTGGATTAGAATCCAACGGCAGCGTACCGCTTCGGGTCACTTAAGTGACCTGACGAGTAGGACCCACATGTCAGTTCGAATTCGAACGTATCTCGCCCGGGCGAAACGGTATCGGGCCGGCCCATTCGGGTTTCATTTGAAATCGGCCCAGTTCTGTGAGAATTCGGTCCGATTCGTTTTTAATTAATTCCCGCCTATTTCGAATTATTTCAAATATGTTTCAGATCTGTTTTTCAAACTTTAATTCCAAGAGTTTTAGAAATCCATTTCTAGCAAATAAATATGCGTTGGAAAGCTTAGGAAATGATCTACCCTCTGAAACTGGTTAGAATTCAAATTGAGTTAGGGATTTAAATAAATAAGAATACTTTGACCATAGCTTTGTTAATCATAGGAAAATTCTAGAAAATTGTTTAAGCCTCCTAAAATTATGAAACTTGGTTTATGAACTCACTAATTAACTCCCCTACTGTTTAGTCAACCTTAATCAACTCAAACCTTGCTAGTGGTATCAATTAGACCTTAATCCAATCCTAGCTTGTAGCATAAAATAATAGATCTCTAGTATACACTTAGATTAATTTTTCCCTCAATACCAATGTACTTAATTAGTCAATCTCCACTTGAACTAGCCCTAATAACCCTAGTTACTTACCCATACTCAAAAATTAAACAACACATGACACATAGTAGAAAAATCTAACTTGCACACTTAATGAAAACTTGGAAGAAACCTTGCAACCCAATTCCCATAAAATCCAACATGAATGCTATGGTTTGAAAACAAATATGTGTGCTTGGAATGTTGTTAGCATTATGTAGTGATTGTGTGTATTGTGTTTATTCGTTATTAGACGCTAGTGTTGCTGAGGAGGATATGGAGGGGGAATTCTATCAAGAAGAAGAAGACTACCCCGGACACTTTGCCAACCAAGGCAAGCCATCTTTTGAATCATACTCCACATGCCTAGTTTTACTATTGCATTCTACTTGTTTTAAGTAAATTGCATGATTGAATTGCTAGAGTAGAATGATAGAGGTGTAGTGAGATCTTGCTTAGCAAGAGCATCAAGCTGAGTTTATCCAACCCCATTTTAGTGGTATCATCACCCCACGTAGTTGCTTAGTCGCTAATAAAATTGAGGCCATCTCTAAGTGGAACCCCATTTGAACTTGGTGACTTGAACTTGAACACTTGAATTGGAGATTCTCCTACATGATGGTTTTATGAAGGAAAATAATATTGACTAAGGACTATGGAATGTATTTGCTAAATGATAATAAGTGATGTACCATGTGAGCCAACCATTACCATACGACCACATTACCCCTAAATGGGAAGGGGCTTAGTCCATAGCTTGTTTACCCTAGTATGGGAGGCCTTGTATCATCCTTTATAGAAGTGCACCGTGCGCGGGTACTTCCGAACCGGGTGGAATTTCCATTCATCCAGCATCCTGGAGCGGGCAAAACTAGAGACGCCGAAACGGAGATCTCCGTGTCTCGGGCTCTAGGAAAGGATCCGATACTAGAGTGAGCAAGTGAAAGAGTTTGTTTGATTATCTGAACGTCACATACTTTGTGTATGACGATCCGTGGATTTCTCCCGGCAGATGTATCGAATCTTGTGGGTAAAGTGTACCCCTCTGCAGAGGTTTCAAAACTATTCGAATAGCCGTGTCCTCGGTTATGGACAGTTGGCAAGCTGTACTTGACTTTTGTCACGATTGATAATAACTTATGGTGAACTTGGTGAATGAATTGACTTGACATTGATATTGACACACTTGAAGTTCCTCTTTAGATTGAACTTAGAGAACTAAACCTCTTTTCTACCAATGAACATTCTTGGGAAACAAAACTAGCTTTTGCAACTAAACTTAGTGCTTAGTCCACCGTATCAACCTTGCATATCTACTTCATCATTTCCTTTATAAGATGGTTTGCGAGTGCATCCAATGTACTCATGGCGGTGTCCCTGGCTATCAACTTGGCCAGATTATGGGGAAGAGTATCCGGAGGAAGGTTATGAAGAAGAGTATCAGAACTAAGATCTTCTACTGAGTCGCCATTGCCTGTAGGGTGAAGGCATGGACCCGAAGACGTTATTTCCGCTGCTATATTGTGTTGTAATATGAACTTGGTCACTATGACCATTGTATTTGAACCATCGTATTATAATGTCTATGGAACTGGTTACCAACTACGTTATGTGTATCACAACAATGATTCTGGGATTGTGGTGGAATGCATAACGGGCACTTCGAATTTGTGATAAATTCGGGGGTGTCACAAGTTGGTATCAGAGCCTAGGCTGACCATAGGAGACCTTAGTTAGAATGGGCGTTAAATGAACCCTTTATAAAAACAAAGAGATAAGTAATGGTTTAAAATTGCTTAGTCTTTTCCTCTCTATTTACAAAGCTTTGTACATGCTTCAGTTTTTGCCTACTTAAAATTTTGCACACTTGAGTTGATCACTAACTTAATCTAATCTAAAATTTTGTAGATGGCCCCGGTATTCACTGAGCAGTGCCAGTTGGGCCATGGTGGCAGCCTTTGTTTCGAGCGCGACCTCACCACCCTGACCTTGTTCCTGGATCGTCTGTATCCGGAGTTCAAGGGAGCCGTGCTCAATGAGCACCCAGATGGAGAGCTACGGTGGCTTGTCAGGGCCAGTTGCCGTGGCAAGAAGGGAGATTTGAGTTCTCCCAGGATCAAGTTTGAGCTTGTGGAGAACACTTGGGCCGATGGTTTGGTCCGAGGTATGCAGGAGATGCACGCCCGCTTGTGCGGACTGCATGTTGAGGAGGTCCAGGGGAGCGCTTTAGGAACTTTGCTCGGCGTGATGCGGATGGGCGTCCCGCAAACATGCCAGGGCAAAATGAGCCGAGTACCTACATCGATCACATGGACTTCTTGCTGTACTCCACTCAGCAGGAGGCAGATCGTGCCCGTACCAAGGCCAACCTTGAGCACTTCGCACTTATGGAGGCGAGAAGCACTATCAGGATCCTTGCTCGGGATCGCAAGAGTCTTCGCCGCCAGCGCGATGAGAGGGATCAGACCATTGATGAGTTGAAGGCCAATGTGGCTGAGCTGACTGAGTACATTGAGAGTCTGGAGAGCCACCTTAGTGAGGAGGAAGGCATTGATCTCTGCAAGGAAGATAATGCCCTCATTAGTGACGAGGATGACTTCATGGAGGACCTTGATGATGAGGAGCATGATGAGGATGCTGGATTCATTGTGGATGATGAGGAGGAAGACCCCGAGGAGCCCAATGTTTAGATTGGAGATCCCCGTGTTATCTAGTTATGAGTTTACTTTTAGTCACTTCGTGTAGGTGTGAGTTGTATCCCCCTCTCTAGTAGACGAGTCGCAATGGTTTGATGTAAACCATTTGTAATGTGTGAACTCGTATGTATGGTATGTTTGATGCTTGTTGAATGAAATATGAATTTGGCCCTTAAGGCCTTAGTAAGACAAAAATTGCATCATCCATGTTACATTTAAATCTTAGCCATTAGTTGCTCCCCCTTGTCTTACACACCTTATCTTCAGATGCCGCGAGCACCCCCACCTCCGAATCCGGAAATGGCCGAACTGCTAAGGTTGATCATGGAAGACCGGGAAGCAGCCCGAGCTGAGCGCCAAGCTAACTTGGCCACTCTTCAGCAACTAACCCAGATGGCAATGAACCACAACAATGGCAACGGAAATGGCCATGGTGAAGGAGAAAACAATGGCCATGGTGATCACCGATCCAAGTTAAGGAGTTTCCAGAACACCAACCCACCTATGTTCACTAAGTCTGAAGAACCCTTAGATGCTAATGACTGGCTTCGCACTATGGAGAACAATTTGGTAGTCGCCGAAGTTGGTGAGACTGAGAAGGTTTTGTACACCACCCACTATCTTGCTGGAGCCGCAAGAGCTTGGTGGGACAGCACCCGTGCAATGCAAGCCCAAGGGTATGTGATGCCTTGGGAGGAGTTCAAGAGCAAGTTTAGCAAAGCCCATGTTCCTTTGGGATTGGTTAAAAGGATGAGAGATGAGTTCAGAAATCTAAAGCAAGGTTCCCAATCTGTGGTTGACTACCATGACAAGTTCCTTACCTTGTCTAGGTATGCCCCAGATGACACCAGCACCAATGAGAAGAAGCAAGAAAGGTTTCTGAATGGACTTCATGATGAGATGCAATGTGTCTTGGTCAGCATTCCCTTTGCAGACCTGGAGTCATTGGTTGACTCTGCCATTCAGATGGAAGGCAAACTCAAGCAAGCTGCAGAGAACCGCAAGCGCCGTATGATGTATCAAGGCAACTCAAGCAACTCGCAGAAGCCAAGGGGAAATCCACCTATGGGTTTCGCCCCTAGACCTATGAGGCCATCTGCACCTGCTCCACGTCCCAACTTTCCTAGCCGTCCGCCCGGCAACAACTTCAACCGTGCACCTCCAAGACCTAATGGCAACAACTTCAACCCCAATACTCCAAGGCCGAATGGCGCAACTGCGCTGCCCAAGTCGGGTGACAAATCTGGTGTTACCTGTTATGAGTGCGGAATCAAGGGGCACTACTCCAATGAATGCCCTAAGAAGCTGAATGATGCATCCAAGACCACTGCTCCTGCTCAGCAGCAGCGCCGTGTTGGAAATGGCAAGAATTATCCACCAAGGAACCAGCCTCACCCTCGAGGCCGTCTGAACCACATGAATGTTGAAGAAGCTTAGGAAGCAACCGACGTTGTGCTTGGTATGTTCCCTGTTAATTCAGTTCCTGCAAGAGTTCTGTTTGATTCTGGAGCTTCACACTCGTTTGTTACTCAGTTATTCGTTGATAAAAGTGGACTTCAACCAACACCCCTGAAAAATACCATGTCTATGCAAATACCTGGGTCAATAACCAAGGCTAGTTGGACCTGCTTGGCAGTGCCCATAGAAATCCATGGGATATCATTCTTAGCCAGTTTGATTGTGTTAGGAACCAAAGGATTGGAAGTAGTCCTAGGAATGGATTGGATGTCTCAACATCAAGGAGTGATAGATTGTGCCAAAAAGACCATCACCATGAAGAGTAGTACTGGAATTGTAGTGAAGCATGTGTCAGTTAAACCCACCCAAATCCCCAGATGTCATAAGAGTATCTCAGGGCCAACTTTGGAGCAAGTTCCCATCGTCTGTGAATACCCGGATGTTTTTCCCGATGAGCTACCCGGAATGCCACCGGATCGGGATATTGAGTTTACCATTGAGCTTATCCCCGGAACTGGATCCATAACCCAACAACCCTATCGTATGAACCCAGCTGAACTAGTGGAGTTAAAGAAGCAATTGGATGACCTTTTGAGTAAGGGATTGATTCAGCCAAGTTCTTCCGCTTGGAGATCACCCGTCTTGTTTGTGGATAAAAGTGACGGTTCCAGCCGACTGTGCACTGATTACCGCAAGCTAAATGATGTGACCATCAAGAATAAGTATCCTCTCCCAAAAATTGATGATCTGTTTGACCAATTGACTGGAGCTCGAGTCTTCTCGAAGATAGACCTTAGAACTAGATACCATCAGCTGAAGATCCGTGCAACTGATATACCCAAAACAGCCTTCACTACCCGATACGGATTGTATGAGTACACCGTAATGTCCTTTGGATTAACCAATGCCCCTGCTTATTTCATGAATCTCATGAATAAGGTTTTCATAGAGTTCTTGGATAAGTTTGTTGTTGTCTTCATTGATGATATTCTTATCTACTCCAAGTCCGAAGAAGAGCATGCCACCCATTTGAAATTAATCTTAGAGACTCTGAGAGATCATCAGCTATATGCCAAGTTCAGTAAGTGTGAGTTTGGTTGAAAGAAGTTGGATTCTTAGGCCATGTATTATCAGCGGGAGGAATATCAGTAGACCCAAAGAAGATCAAATCAGTCATGGAATGGGAAGCCCCTACCACTCAAACTGAAGTTAGAGGTTTTCTCGGATTAGCGGGATATTACCGCAAATTTGTTGAAGGGTTTTCAAGCATTGCCAGACCAATGACCCAACTGTTGAAGAAGGACAAGAAGTTTGAATGGACCCCTAAGTGTGAAGAGAGTTTTCAAGAGCTCAAGAAGCGATTGGTGACCGCCCCCGTCCTAACCATGCCCGATATCACCAAGAACTTTGATGTCTATTGCGACGCCTCCAAACTTGGACTTGGTTGTGTGTTAATGCAAGAAGGCAAGGTCATAGCTTACCTCTCCCGGCAGCTTCGACCTCATGAAGAAAACTATCCAACCCATGATCTGGAGTTAGCAGCCGTAGTCCTAGCTTTGAAGACCTGGAGGCACTATCTTATGGGTAACCGTTGCGAGATCTACACTGACCACAAGAGTTTGAAATATATTTTCACCCAGAAGGAGTTGAACATGAGGCAAAGAAGATGGATAGAGTTGATCAAGGATTATGATCTGGAAATTCATTATCACCCCGGTAAGGCCAATGTAGTGGCAGATGCATTAAGTAGGAAGCCATGCACCTTGAATATGATGATCAAAGAGGAGCAACCCATGTTGTACCAAGAGTTTGAAAAATTTGGATTGGAACTAGTCAGTCAAGGATTCTTAGCCAACCTTGAGTTTCAACCCACATTAATGAGCCAAATCAAGGAAGCCTAGAAGGGAAATGAGAGTATTGACGGAATTAAGCGCAGAATTAGTTCCGGCAAGGTGCCAGGATTTGAAGAAGATGATCAAGGAGTTCTTTGGTATAAAGGACGTATTTGTGTGCCTGCGGATTCAGAATTGAAGGAAGTTATTATGAAGGAAGCCCATGAGACACCTTACTCCATCCACCCCGGTGGAACCAAAATGTATCAAGATTTAAAGGAACAGTTTTGGTGGCATGGGATGAAGCGTGAGATTGCATCGTTCATATCCAAGTGTGATATTTGTCAAAGAGTCAAGGCTGAACATCAACGTCCTGCGGGATTGCTGCAACCTTTGCAAGTTCCGGAATGGAAGTGGGAATCTGTTGGAATGGATTTCATCACTGGATTTCCAAGGTCTAGCCGTGGAAATGACTCTATATGGGTCATTGTGGATAGACTGACCAAAGTTGCCCACTTTATTCCTGTGAAGACCACTTATACCTCAGGACAGCTGGCAGATCTTTATCTATCCAGAATCGTTAGTTTGCATGGAGTCCCTAAAACCATAGTTTCTGATCGAGGAACCCAATTCACCTCAAGATTTTGGAGAAGTTTGCATCAAGCCTTGGGAACCAAATTAGCTTTTAGCACAGCTTACCACCCTCAGACCGATGGACAGACTGAAAGAGTGAACCAAATACTTGAAGATATGTTGAGAGCCTGTGTTCTAGCCTATGGAGCTAAGTGGGAAGATTGTCTGCCTTTCGCGAAATTTTCCTACAACAACAGTTATCAAGCCAGTTTGCAAATGGCCCCATTTGAAGCTTTATATGGAAGAAAGTGTCGTACCCCTTTGAATTGGTCTGAAACCGGAGACAGTCAGATATTTGGACCTGACATTCTGCAAGAAGCTGAGGAGAAAGTTCGCATGATTCGTGATTACCTCAAGGCAGCCCAGTCTAGACAGAAGAGTTATGCCGACAAGAGACGTAGAGAACTGACCTTCAAGATTGGAGATTTTGTATATCTTAGAGTATCACCTCTCAAGGGAATGCAGAGATTCCAAGTAAAAGGAAAGCTTGCACCAAGGTATATTGGACCCTTCAAGGTACTAAGCCGCAAAGGAGAAGTGTCTTATCAGTTGGAAATGCCCCCTGAATTGTCTGAAGTACACGATGTCTTTCACGTGTCTTTACTTCGGAAATGTCTTGAAGTTCCGGAGAAGCCAGAAGTCTTCAAGAATATTGATCACCGTTCAGTGGACATCAACAAGGATTTGACCTATCGTGAAATGCCTGTCCGTATCCTCGAGGAAGCTTATCGAACCACTCGAACCTGAAGCATCAAGTTTTTGAAAGTTCAGTGGAGTAATCACACCGAAGAGGAAGCCACTTGGGAACGAGAAGATTACCTTCAGAAAGAGTTTCCCAATCTTTTCAGTTCTTAATTAGTGAATCTCGGGGACGAGATTCTTTTTAAGGGGGGAAGATTGTAACAACTCAGAAAATTGTAATCCACTTCCTATGAATGAAAGTGCCAAATTTTGGACCAACTAAAACTTTTTATCTATTATTGCATGTATGCATGTATTTTCTATTGTATGTATTTTATGATTTCATGTGTGTTAATATTTGTTGTGCAATAGTTAGTTAATTCTAACTTAACCAACAGAGGCATTAGAGAAGAATAATAAGGGCCAAAGAAACCAGAAACAAAAGAAAGAAAGAAAAAGAGAAGAGTAAGATGATCTAGAAATTATTATTGACTACCCTACTTTGGACACTTAGAATAAGAAATCTGCAACTCAAGTAAAGGTGTGGTCAGTTAGTTGAGCTTGACCAAGTTGCATACTAACTCAACCAAGATGTTTCCAACCAAAACTCAAACAAGAAACCCACTCAAACATCAGCCAAACTTTGAATCTGATTCAGCAACCAAACCCTAATTTCAAATACAAATTTTTGCAAAACATGTTATTTCTTCAGAACAAAAATATCTCTGGAAACCTTGTCTAATATGTTGACCACCCAAAGTGAAAAATTTCAAAAATTCGAATTTGAGATTCTTGCGGGCATTTGACCGAACACTTGGAGGGCAAAAATCCGGCCAAAATTGCTTACTGTGAGCATCACTGCTCCCGTTCGTCTTGACCCTGTAGCCACGCTCGTAGACGTCTCCGCGGTCGAGCCCAGCCCCCTCTGCCTCGACCCGAGCCGTGAAACTGGGAGGAGAGGAGGAAGAACGCAGCTGGACCCCCCCTCTCTGTCCCGCTGCTCTCTGCACGACGCCGACCGCCGTGACCTCGCCAGAGCCGACCCACAGCACCCCGTCGTTGAGACCAAACCCCTCCAGCACGCGAGCAAGGCCGTCGAGCCCGGTGTCGCCCGTGCACGTCGCCAGCACACCCTGCACCGGCCACCCACTGGGCGCCCCTGTCCCCGCCCCTCTGGCCTATAAAAAACCCCGCCGATCAAACGAATGGACGCACACCACTCCCAGCTATCTCCCAGACAACCTCTCCTCTCCCCGCTCGCTCTCGTTCGACGTCGCCAGCCCCGCCGGCGAGGTACTGGACGCGGAGGGCGCCGCCGCGTTCGACCTCCGTTGAGCAAGAGGACGCCGGGAATTGGTGGAGGAGTCTCGCCGGAGTCTTTTCCGCCCGTCGCCGTCAAGCTCTGCTTCCTCTATGCGCGCCGCCGTCGCCGTCGTCTTCTTCTCTG